>BROG01000417.1:450000-647806 GCA_030159075.1 Atrina japonica | reverse complement strand
TAAAAACTAGCCGCCACCATATAATTGAAAAATTGTTTAGTGTAACGTAAAACGTTATTCAAATCAAATTTACCTTTTTCTATTATATATATTGTTTTCATTATATTAAGTTCAATTCATCAAGTAATTACCAAAAAAACAAAAAACAAACAAACAAACAAAAATGCACAAGTTAAAAAAAACCACGACAATACTTGGAAGAGCGCCTCGAAAAAAATGTTGAAAGAAAATCCATGGTGATTACTTAAGTTTGTTTGTGATTAGCATTTAACCGTCAAAGTCAATTGTAGCTTTGAAGAGACAGAGAGCGTAAAAGCTGCTTTGAAATTAAAAAATTGAATGTTGATTTACTAGCTGTACAAATATGACAAAGTTCTTGACAAAGTGAAGATATATGTCAAGTACTTACTTGCACACAAGACGTTTCCCAGACATTTTTGTCAATTGTTCAATATTTTAACACGGATGTATGAAATGTTGCTAAAGCGTAAAACGATGAGAGAAAAAAGATGCCTTACTTTATTCCAGGCTGTTTCTGATACAGTATGAACACAAATAAAGGTTACACATGTTAATTTTGAATGGGCATTAGCTGTATTTATTTTTGTTTTAAATTGTTTCCTTTTTTATACTCAGATTGATATACAATATACAAAGAGATATAAACACAGGCATACATTTTCAAAAATTCTTATATATTTTTTTAAAATTGCTTTCGAAACCCAGTTTGACAGTTATTGTATATCAATCTAATATGTAAAAGTGGAAAGAAAATTTATTTAAAAAATCCACAACTAATACCCCTTTAAAATAAATACATCAACAATATTTTATGATATTTTTTATATCATGTTTCTAATGGTTCTCTTCTAATAAAACTTTTTTTTTCTAAAACAAAATGCATCTACTTATTGACAAAATATCAGTCATTGTTTTGCTTTAAAGTGTGTCAGAGAGAGAGCGAGAGAGAAAGAGAGAGAGAGAGAGAGAGAGAGAGAGAGAGAGAGAGAGAGAGAGAGAGAGAGAGAGAGAGAGAGATATTTTTTTAGTTTATTTGGATTATTATTTTACTTATATTTTTTTTGTTTTTGTGTTATTTTATATTAATTAGATTTATTTAAATATTTTGATTGTTTACTTAATTTATTGGATTTTATTATATTTATTTTATAAATTTTTTTATAGATTTAATTTTTTATTTAATATATATTTATTCTTTATTTTTATTATTTGATTAGAATTTTTATTTATATTATTTTTTGTTTATTTATTTATTTTATTTTTTTTATTTTTAATTTATTTTTATATTTAATTATTATTTGATTTATATTTTTTTTTTTAATTTTAATTTAATAATTTAATCTTTTTTTTATTTTTTTTTTTTTTTTATTTTTATTTTTTTTATTTGTTTTTTTTTTATTTTTATTTTTTTTTTATATTTTTTTTTTTTTTTTATTTATTTTTTTTTTATGTAATTTTTTGTTTTTTTTTTTTTTAAGTTTTGATTTTATATTATATATTATAATTTTATTTTTTTTTTTTTTTTTTTGATTTTGTTATTATATTGATTTGGATATTTTTTTATTTATTTTTTTTTTTTTTTTTGTTTTATTATTATTCGTTTTTTTTATATGGTTTTCATTTTTTGTTTATTTTTTATTTTTTAGTTTTATTTTTCTATTTTATTATTTTTTATTTTTTCTATTTTAATATATTTTATTTTTATTTTTTATTTTATTATTTTTTTTTATTTCATTATGATTATATTTTATTAAAATTTTATTTTATGATTTTTTATATATGTTTGATTTTATTAAATTTTATTTTTTATTATAGTTTTTTTTTTTATATATAATTTTTGAATTTTTTTTATTTTTTTTTTTTGATTTTTTTTAGTATTTGATTATTATCTGATATTTTTTTTTTGGGATATTTTATATTTTTATATAGTTTTTTTTTTTTTTTATAATTATTTTTATTTTTATAGTTATTGAAAATTATTTATTTTTTATTGTTTATTGCTTTTTTTTTAGGATAGAATTTTATGATTTGATATTTTTATTTTTTATATATTTGATATTTATTTTTTTTATTTATGATTTATTGTATTTTATTATATTTCGATAGATTTATTGAATTTTTTTTTTTATTTTATGTTTTTATGTTTATTTTTTATATGATTTTTGATTATTTTATTTATAATTTTTTATAATATTATTTTTTATTTTTATTTATGTGTTATGATTAATTTTAATTTTTTTATATTTATTTCTTTTATTTTTATTAATTTTTTTTTTTTATAATTAAATTGATTTTTTTTAATATTTATTTTATTTTTTTTTTTTTTTTTTTATTTTTTTTTTTTTTTTGATAATTTAATTTAATTATTTTTTTATATATCTGATTTTTATTATATAATATATTTATAGGAATTTATTATTTGTTTATTTTTCTTTTTTTTTTATTTTATTATTTTTATTTGTATATTTTTTATTTTTATGGATTATTTTATTTCGTTTTTATTATTATTATTTATTTGAGATTTTTGATTTTTTTTTTTATTTTTTATTTTCTTTTTAAATTATTATTATTTTTATGTTTTATATTTATATTTGTTTATTATTAGGATTTTTATTTTTTTTTATTTTAATTTTTTAATTTTTATTTTTTTTTTCTTATATGTTTTTTATATTTTTTTTAATTATTATTATTTTTTTTTTTTTATTATATCTTTTTTTTTATATTTTTATAGATTATTTATTTTTTTGATATTTGGAATCCTATTTTTTTTTTTTTTTTTTGTATTATATTTTTTTTTTTTTTAATTATTTTTTGATTCTATATGATTTAATTTGATATTTTTTTTTTTTAATTTATTTTTTATTATATTTTAATTTTTTATTTTTTTTTTTTTTTATTTTAATTTTTTATTTATTTATTTTTTTTTTAATTTTTTTTTTTTGATTTTCATTTTTTAATTTTTTTTTTATTTATTAAATTTTTTTTTTTTTTATTTTTTATTTTATATTTTACTATTTTATTTTTATTTTTATTTTTTTATGTTGATATTGTTTTGTTTCTTGTCTTACTTTTTGATTTTTTTTATTTTTTATTTTTTTCTTTTTTTATTTTATTTTTTTTTATTATTTATATAATTGATTTAGATTTTATTTTGATTTTTATATTTTATCTTTTAGATTTTTTTCTTTCGATAATATATTATAATATTTTTTTATATTTTTTTTTTTTAGATTTTGTTTTTGGAATTTTATGATTTTTTATTTTTTTTATTATATCTAATTAATTTGATTGAATGTTTTTTATCATAATTTAATTCGATTTGTATTTATCTTATTTGATTGGTTCTTTCTTTATATTTATAAATATTTTTATTTATTTTTTGATTATTTTTTTATTAAATTTATATATTTTGAATTATTATTTTTATTTTTTTTATTTTATTATTTTTTTTGATTTTTTTATATAATTATTCATTTTATTTAATTTTATTTTATATATATTTAACTATATTTTTGGATTTAATATTATATTTTTATTTTTTTATTATATTATTTGGATATTTTATATGTGATAATTTGATTTGTTTATTTATTTATTTGTATTTTTTTTAGTATTTTTTTGTTATTATTTTTTTTTTTTTTATTAATTTGATATATTTATAGATTATAATTTTTTTATTTTTTTTTAATTTTTTGGGGGATTATTTATTATTTTTTTATTATTTTTTTTTATTTTTTTTTTATTTTTTTTTTTTTTTTTTACTTTTTTTATTATTTATAGATATTTAATGAATATTCTTTTTTTTTATTTTCATTTTTTTATTTTTGATATTTTAATTATATATTTTATAAAATTTTTATATTTGTATTTATTCTATTCTGATGTTATATTTTTTTATTTTTTTTAATTTATGTTTGAATTTTTTTAATTTTTTTTTATTTTTTTTAATATATTTTTGAATTTTATATTTATTTTATTTTTTATTTTTTTATTTATTTATTTATTTTGATATTTATTTGTTTTTCTTTATTTTTATTTTTTTTATATTTTTTTTTTTTTTGGCGATATTCTATTTTTATATTTATATTTTATTTTATTTTTTTATTTTTTATTTTGTTTTTATTTTTATTCCTCTTCTATATTTTTTTTTTTATAGGATATCTTTTTTAATTTATTCATTTTTTTTATTTATTTTATTATTTTTTTTATTAATTTTATTTTTTTGGATTTTTTTTTTTTTCTATTAATATTTTCTATTTTTTTTTGATTATTTATATTGTATTTTATTTTAATTGTTTTATTTTATTATATTTATTTATTTTTTATTTTTTTAGGATTTTTTTTAAATTTTTTTGATTTTTTTATTTTTTTATATATGATATTGTTTTAATTGATTGGATAAATATTTTAAATTATTTTTTTATATTTTTTTGTATTTTTTTTTTTTATTTTTTTTTTTTATATTTAATTATTTTGAGATTTATATATTATCCATTATTTTTTTTTTTTTTATATTTTTTTTTATTATTTTGTTGATTATTAGATTTTTTTATATTTTATATTTTTGATTTAATCTTATTTTTTTATTAATTTATTTTTTTATTTTTATTATATTATTGGATGATTTTTTTATTTTTTTTTTATTTATACTATTTTATATTTTTATTTTTTTTTATTTTTAATTTAGATTGATATTTTTTTATTATATTTTATATTTTTTTTTTTTATTTTATTTATAATTTATTATTTTATTTTTGTTTTAGTTTTTATTAAAATAATTTTTATTATGTATTTATTTTATTTTGAGATTTCTTTTTATTATTATTTTTTTTATTTTTATTATTTTATTTTTTATTTATATATTTTTTATTTTTTTTTATTATTTCATTGATTGATATTTTTTTTGAGTATCTTTTTTTTTATTATTTTATTATTATTTATTTTCTATCTTGTTTAATTTATTTAATATTTTTGAAGTATATTTTTAATGTGATTTTTTACTTATTTATATATTTGTATCATAAGATTTTTTATTTAAATATGTTTGTTATTTTTATTATTATTTATATTTTTTTATTTTTTTATTATCATTTTTTTATTTATTATTTTATTATTATATTTTATTTTTTAATGATTTTTTTTTTTTTGGACATTCCGATATATTATTTTATTATTGATTTTTTTTTTTTTAATATTTTGTTTTATTATTTATATATTTTTTTTGGAATTTTTTTTTTTTTTTTTTTTTTTTTATTTTTTTTTTTTATTTTTTTTTATTTTATTATTATTATTATTTTTCTTTTATTCTTTATTTTAAATTTTTTTTTTTTTTGTTTTTTTTTAATATTTTTTTTTTGATTATATATTTATTTATTTAAATTTTTATTTGGATTTTTTTTTATTATTTATTTTAGATATTTTATTTATTTTTTTTTATAATTTATATTTTAACATTTTTTTATTATTATTCTTTTTTTATTTATTATTTTTTTTTTTTTTTTTAATTCTTTTTTATTTTTAATCTGTTTATTTTTATTATATTTTTATATTTTTTTCAGTTATATTTTTATAGGATTTATTTTTTTGATTATAATTATTTTAGATATTTTTATTTTTTTTGATTATTAATTTTTGAATACTTTTTTTTTATTGTTTTATTTTTTATTTTTTTTTTCATATATTGCTTTTTTATTGGTGTTTTAATTTTATTATGATTTTTTAATTATTTATTGTTTTTTTATTTTTTTTATAATTTTTTTTTTTTTTATCTTTTTGATTTTTTTTATTTTTTTTTATCTCTATTTAGATATTATTTTATTTTTTATATTTTTATTTATTATTTTTATATATTTTTACGTATTTTTTTTCATAATTTATATAATTCTTTTTATAAATTATTTTTTATATGATTTTTAATTTTTATACTTGATTTATATTTTTTTAATCTAATTTTTTTATTTTTAATTTTGTCTATATTTATTTTGTTTTTTTTTTTATTATTTTAAATTTTGTTAATTATTTATTTTTATATTAATTTATTTTTTTGATTTAAATTGATTTTTTTTTGAGATTAATATTATTTTTATTGATTATTATATTTTATTTTTTTTTATTACTTCTATTATAATTATTATTTTTTATTATTTTTATTTATTAATTTTATTATTTTATTTTATTAATTTTTTTTTTTTTTTTTATTTTATCTTTTTTTATTTATTCTTGGATTTTTTATTTTTTAATTTTTTGAGATTTATTTTTTTTTTAGGAATTTTTATTGTAGATTTTATTTGTTTTTTATATTTTTATTCTATTTTTATTTTAAAATTTTTTTATATTGTTTTATACTTTTTAATTGTTTTTTTAATTTTTTATTTTTTTTTTTTTTATGTTATGAATATATTTTAATTATATTTTTATTTATATTTTTGATTATTATTTTTATTTTTTTTTTGTTTTAATTTATTTTTTATTTAATTTGAATTAATTTTTGATGTTTTTTTTTAGGATTATTTTGTATATTTTTTTAGTGTTATATATATTATTTATTTTATTTTTTTTATGTTTTTTTTTTTTTATTATAGATATTTTTTTTTTTTTTTTTACTTTCTACTTTATTTTATATTTATAGATTCTTTGGATTTGATTTTTATATATTTTTTATTATTATTTTTTTTTTATTTTTTTATTTATATCTTTCTTTTATTGATATTCTCTTCTTTATGATTTTTTATTTTTATTTAATATGATTTTTATTATTATTATGTTTATAATTTTTTTTATTTTTTTTTTTTATACTTCTTTTTTTTTTATATTTGTTTTTTTTTATATTTTATTTTTTTCAATTTATATTTTTTTATTTTTTTTAATATTTTATGGGAATGATTATTATTTAATTATTTTTAATTTTTTATTTTTTATATTTTTTTTATTCTATAATTTTTTTTATGATTAATTTATTTTTATTTTTTTATTGATATTTATTTTTTTTATTTTGTTTTATATTAATTTTTTTTTATATTGATTTGTTTTTTTTTTATTATTTTTTTATAAATTATTTTATATTTATTTTTATTTATTTATTTTTTTTTATTATTTTATTATATTATTTTTTGTGTTTGATTTTTTTGATTTTTTATTTATCTTGGATAATTAATTTTTTTATTTTTTATCTTTTTTTTTATTTTTTATTTTTTATTATTGTTAATTATACTTTTTTTTTTTTTTTATTTTAATTTTTTTTGATTATTTTTTAGTTTTTTTTTATTTTATTTTCTTTCTTTTTTTTTTTTACTTATTTATTAATTTTATTATTTTTTTTTATATATTTATCTTTTTTTTTATTGTTAGGATTATTTTTTTATTGTTATTTTTTTTTGTATTTTTCTATTTTATTTTATTTATATATTATTTTTATTTTTTGATATTTATTATTTTATTATTTTTTTTGTTATTTTCTTTTTTTTTTGATTTTTTTTTCTTTTTTTTTTTTTTTATTTAATTTTGTTAATTAATTTCTATTTTTTTTGTTTATATATGTAATTTTTTATTTTTATTTTATTTTAATTTATTTGATTTTATTTATTTTATTTTTTTTTTTTTTTAGATTTTTTTATTTTATATTTATTTTGTTTTATTTTATTTTTTTTTATCATTTATTTTTATTTGATTTATGGAATTATATGGGATTTTTGTTTTTTTTTAGATTTATATTTTTTAATATTTTTTTTTTTATATATTTATATATTTTTATGAATTTATTATTTTATTTTTTATTAATTTATTTTTTTTTTGATATTTTTTTTATTTTTTTTTTTTTAAAAAATTTTTTATGGAATTTTTTTATTTTATTTTTTTATATTATATTTTTTTTATCATTTATTTTATTTTATATTTTTGATTTGTTTATATTTTTTATATTATATTTTTTTTGATTTTTTTTTTTTTTTTATTATTTTTAATTTGATTTTTATTTATTTTTTTATATATAAATTTTTTGTTTTAATGTTATTGCTTATTTTTTACTTTTTTATTTATTTTATTTTTTATATTTTATTTGTTTTTGATATTTTTATTTTTAAGATTTTATATTTTTTTTTTAGTTTTATTTTTGTTATTATTTAAGTTTTTTATTTGATTTTTTTTAATTTTATTATTTGATTTTTTTTTTTATTTTTTTAATTTTTTATTTTTTATTATTTTTTTTATTTTTTTATTATTTTTTAATTTATTTTTTTGTATTATTGATATTTTTTTTTTTTCTTTGTTTTAATTTTTTTTTTTTTTATCTATTTAGATTTTAGTTTATTTTTTTTTAATTTTTTATTTATTATTTGCTGATATTATATTTTTTTTTTTTTATCTACTTTTTTTGGTTTCTTATTTATATTTAATTTTATATTACATTTGTTATTATTTTTTATTTTTTTTTTATTTATGTGATTTATGAATATTTGATATTTGATTTTTTTAATTTATTTTTATTTTTTGTTATTTTTCTTTTTTTTTTTGTCTATATGTTATTTTTTTTTATATATTTTTTTTTATTAATTATTTTTATTTTTATGATTTTTTTTATTTTTTTTATTTTATTTATATTTTTTTTAATTTATTTATTTTTTATTTTTTATTTAATTTTTTATTTTTTATATTTTTTTTTTTTTTTATTTTTTTGTTAAGTTTATTTATTATTTTTTTTAATTATTAATATTTTTTTGATTATTTTTTATATTTTTTTTTTTTTATTTTATAATTTATTTTATTTATTATGATTGGATTTTATTTTATTTATTTTTGATTTTTTTTATAAATTTTATTTTATATATTTTTTTTTTTATTTTTAGAATTTATATATTTTTTATATTTTATTAGATTTTATTATTTTTTATATTTATCTTGTCTAGATTTATTTTTTAGATTTATATATTTTATTTTTTTTATTATATTTATTTATATGAATTAATATTTTCTTTTTAATAATTGATATATTTATATTTTATTAATTTTTTAATATATTATTTCTTTTTTGTATTATATTATTTTATATTTATTTTGTTCTTTTATTTATATTATTTTCCATTTATTTTATTGTTTATTTATTTTATTTTATTCTTTATTTTTTTTTGTTTTTTTTTTTTATATATTTAATTATATTTTTTGCGATTTTATTATTATTTTAATTAATTAATTTTTTTTTTATTTGAAATTTTTTTATAATTAATTGATGCCATTTTTTGATATTTTAATTCTTGTTTTATATTAGAATTTTCTGAATGATTATATCTTTTTTTTTTTAATTATTTTAAGATTTTTATTTTTTTTTTTTTTTTTTTATATTTTTTTAATTATTTTATTGATTTTTTATTTATATTGATTCTTATTATTTTTTTTTTAGTATTATTATTTTTTATTTCTTTTTTTTATGAATCTTTTTTAATTATTATTCTTTTAGAGGGATTTTTTTTTTATATGAATATTTTTATTTTTTATTTTTTGGATTATTTTTTTTTTTTAGCTATTTTGTTATTTTTCTTTCTTTTTTTTTTGATTTAATATTTTTTATTTTTTTATTTTTTTTTTTTTTTTTTTTTTTTTTTTATTATATTATTTTTATTTATATATATAATATTTTTTTTTATATTATTTGGATTTTTTTTATTTTATTTAATTCATATAATTATTTTTTTATTTTATATCTTTTTTTATTATATTTTTCTTTTATGATTATTTTTTTTTTTATTTTATTATATATAATATTTTATTAATTTTTTTTATTTTTTTTTTTCTTTTTTTATTTTATTTTTTTTTATATTTTTATTTTTTTTTTAATTTATTTTAATTTTAATATTTTAAGATTTTATTTTTTTCATATTCTTATTATGTTTTTTTTTTTTTTTTTTTTTTTTTTTTTTTAATTTTTATGAATATTATATTTTTTTTTATTTATTTTATTATATTTTTTTATTTTTAATTTTATATATTTTTTGATTTTTTCTTTATATATTATATTATTATTTTTGATTTTATTTTATTTTTTTTTTTATTTTGATTTTGTCTTTTTTTTTTGAATTTTATTATTATCGGTTATATTTTTTATTTTTTTTTATATTTTTTTTATTAATTTTATTTCTTTTTTTTTATTCTTTTTTTTTTTTCTTTTTTTTATTTTTTTTTAGAAACTTTTAATTATTTTTTTTTTTTTTTATAGAATTTTTATTTTTATTCGGATTATTTTTTGATCTTTTTTGAATTTATATTTTATATTTTTTTTTTATGGGATTATATTAATTTTTTTTTAATTTTTATTTTATTTTTTTTATTATTTTTTTTTTTATTCTTTATTTATTTATTTTTTTTTTTATTTATTTTTTTTATTTTTTTTATATTATTCATTATAATTTTTTGAATTTTTTAGATTTTATTATGTTTTTTTTATTTTATTTATTATATTTTTTGATTTTTTTTTATTGATTATTTTTTTGTAGTTTTAATGGATTGTATTTTTTTTTTTTTTTATTTTTTCAATTATTATTATTTGTTTATTGGATGGAATTTATTTATTTTTTTTTTTTGTTTTTTTTAATATTTATTTTTTATTTTTATTTTTTATAATTTATTATATGATGAAATTTTTTTTGTAATTGTTTATATTTTTTATATTTTTTTATTTTTTGATTTTCTTAATTGATTTGATATTTATATTATTCTTTTTTGTATATTTAATTTTTTTAATTAATGAATTTTATTGTTTTATATTTATTTTTTGTTTTTATATTATATCTTTATTTATTTTTTTTATAATTAGTTAATATTTTTTATTGTTGTTTATTTTTTTATTTGGAGATGATATAGGATTATATTGATGATTTTATATCTTATATATTTTTATTTATTTCTATTTTATCTTTTTTTTTTTTTGATATTAATATTTTTTTTTTTTTTTATATTTTATATTTTTATTTTTTTGATATTGTTATAATTTTATTATTTTTATTTATAATTTTTTTTTTTTTATTTTGATATTATGAGTTTGAATTTTTTTTTTTTATTTTTTTTTTATTTCTTTGTTTTATTAATATTTATTTTATTTTTTTTGGATGAGATTTATATTTTTTTTTTTATATTACTTTATTTTTTTTATTGATTTTATTGTTCTTAATAATATTTTTGTATATTTTTGTATTTCTGATTTATTTTTTTTTTATTTTTTTTTTTTTTTATTTTTTTAATTTTTTTTATTTTTATTATTTTTTATAATAACATTAATGTTGTTTTTTTGATATTTTGTTTATTAATTTTTTTTTTTATTTTAATATATTTTATTTTTTTATTAATTTTTAAATATTTTTATTTTTTTAATTTGTTTTATTTATTCTTTTTAAATTTGTTATGATTCTATTTCTTTTTTTTTTTTTTTTATTTTATTTTTAATTAATATTTGATTTTTTTTTTATTTTTTTATTTTTTTATTATTTTTTTTTTATTTATTAGTTTTTTTTTTTTATTTTTTTTTTTTTTTTATATTTTTTTTTTTTTGTTATTTAATTTTTATTTTATTTTTATTAATTATAATCGTCTTGTTATATTTATTTTATTATTTATTTTTGAATTTTTTTTTTATTTTTTTTATTTTTTTTATTTTTTTTTTTTATTTATCATTATATTTTAATTTTTTTATTTTTTTATTATGTTATTTTAATTTTATAAGTATATATTATTTTTACTTTTTATATATTATATGAAATTTTTTTTTTATTTATTATATATTTATTTTTTTTTTCTATTATTTTGATTATTTTTATCTTAATTATTTTTTATTTATATTTCTTTTTTCTTTATTATTATATTATTTTTTATTTATAATGTTTTTTTAATTAGTTTTTTATATTGGATTTTATTTTTTTTTTAATTTTTTTATTAATTTTTTTTTATTTTTTTTTTTATTCTTATATTTATTTAATTTTATTTTATATTTAATTTTTTTTTTGTATTTTTAATTTTTATTTCAATTTATTTTTATATTTTTTTTTGTTTATATATTTATTTTATTTATGATATTTTTATTTATTTTTTTTTTTATTTTATTTTATATTTATTTTACTATTATTTTTTTTTATTTTTTTTGATCTTTATTTTTTTTTTTTTTTTTTTTTTTTATTTTTTTTATTATTTTTATTTTTTTTTTTTTTTTGATTATTTTATTTTTTTTAATTTTTTGATTTTTAAATTTTTTATTAGTTAATGATTTTTTTTTTATTTTTTTAGTTATATTTTTTTTAATATATAGTTATATTTTTTTTATTTTATTTTTTATTTAGCTAGGATATTATTATTGATTTGTTTATTTTTGAATATTTGTTTTTTATATTTTTTTATTTTTTTATTGGATTTATATTATATTTTTTTTTTTTTATATTTATTAATTTATTAAATTTTTTTTTTTTATTTACTTTATTTATTTATAATTGTTTTTTTTTTTTTTATTACTTATTTTATTTCATTATTTTTTATATTTTTTATTTATTAATAATAGTAGTTTTTAATATTTATTTTTTTTTTTTTTATTATAGTTGATATTTTCATTTATTTTTTTTATTGGATATTTTTTTTGTAAATTTGATTATTCATATGTTAATTTATTTAATTTATTTATTTTTTTATGATTTAAATTTAATTATTTTTTTATTAATTTTATTAAAATATTTTTGTTTTTAATTATTTTTTTTTATATTTTATTTTATTTTTATTTTTTTTATTTATTTTATTTTTGGATTAGAAGATTTTTGTTTTTTTATTTGTTTTATTTTTTTATACTTTTTATTTTTTTTATGATTTATTTTTTATATTTTATTTTGAATTTTTTTTTTTATTAATTTGAATTTTGATATTGTTTTGTTTTTTTTTTTTTTTATTATATATATTTTTTTGATAGGATAATATATTTTTTATTTAGATTTATTTTTTTTTTTGATGATATATTTATTATTTTTATTAATTTTTTTTAATATTTTTGTTTATTGTATTAGATTTTTTATTTTTTTTTTTTATTTTTTTATGATTTTTTTTATTTTTTTAATAATATTTTTAATTTTATTTTTTTTTATTTTTTATTTAGATTATTATTTTTTGGATATTTTTTATTTTTTTTTTTTTATTTATATTTTTATTTTTTTTTTTTTCTTTTATTCTTTTGATAATTTTTTGTATTTTTATTTTTGAGAAATTTTTTTTTTCATTTTTTTATTATTTATATTTTTATTTATTTTTTTTTTTTTTGTTTTTTTTTTTTTTATTTTTTTTTTTATTTTATCTATTTTTTTTTATTTTATTTTTATTTTTTTGATTTTTTTTTTGATTTTATTTTTACTTTTTTATTTATTTTTTTATTTTTTTAAATTTTATTTATTTATTTTTGATATTTTTTTTTTTATTTACTAATTGATTTTTTATTACTTAGTTATTTATTTATTATATTTTTCATTTTTTTCTATTTTTATATTTTTTATTTTATGATTTATATTATTTTTTTATTTCTTTTTTTTATTTAGACTAAATTTTTTTTATTTTATATTTTTTTTTTATTATTTGTTTTTTTTTTTTATTGATTATATATTTATATTTTGATTTTTATTTTTTTTTAATTTTTGTTTTTAGTTTATATATATTTATTTATGATTTTTTATTTTTTTTTTTTGTTATTTTTTTATTTTATTTTTATTTTATTTTTAATATTTTTATATTTTTATTATTTTCTTTTTTTTTTTTTTAATTATTTATTTTTTTTTTATTTTGATTTTTTTTTGATTTTTTTTAAGAATTTATTTTTTTTATATTTTTATTTTTTTAAAATGTTTTTTGATCATTTTTATTTTTTGATATTTTATTTATTTTTTTTTTTCTTTATTTTGAGATTTTTTTATTTTATATGTCGAGTTATATTTTTTTATTTATTTATTATTTATTTTTTTTATTTTTTATTTTTTTATTTTTTTTATTATGGTTTTTATTTTTTATTTTTTTTTTTTATGATATAAATATTTTATTATTTTGAATAAATGTTTTTTTTTTTTTTTTTTTTCGATTTTATTTTTTATTATAATTTTTCATTTATTTTTATATAATTTTTTTTTATTTTTATTTTTAATTATTATTTTTTGATATGTTAATGATTTATTATTTGAATTATATTTTAATGTTTTTTTTGGGGAATGTGTAAATATTAATTTTTCTTTATTTTTATTTTTTTATTTTTTTTTATTTTTTACTTTTTTTCATATGATTTTCTTTTATTATTTTTTTATTTTATTATTTATTTTTTTTTATTTTTTTAGATATTATTTTTTTTATATTATTTTTTTTTTATTATTTTTTTTTATTTAAGATGTTTTTTTTATGTTTTTTTTTTTTTTTTATTTTTTATTTTTTTTTTTATATTTATAATTATTTATTTGGATATTATTTTACTTTTAATTATATTTTATTCTTTTTTTGATTTTTTTTTTTATAATTTTTTTTTATTTTTATATATTTTTTGATATTTTTTTTTTTTTGTTTTTATATTTTTTTTTTTTTATTTATATATTTTTTTTTTTTTATTTTTATATATTTTTTTTTTATTTTTATTTTTTTAATTTTTTTATATATTATTTATATTAATTTTTTTTTTTTTTTTGATATTAATTATTTTTTATATTATTTTTTTTTTTTTTTTTATTATATTTTTTATTTTTTTATATATTTTTTTGATTTTTTTATTAATTTTTATTTTATTTTGTTTATTATTTTTTTTTATTTTTTTTTATTTTATTATTATTTATTTTTATTTTTTTTTTGATTAGTTTTTTTTTTTATTTTTCTCATTTTTTATTTTTGGGATTTTGGATGTATTTTTTAATTTTTTATTTTTTTTTTTTATATATATTTTTATTTATTTTTGATTATTTAATTCTATTTTATTTAGATGTTTTTTTATTTATTATATAATTAATTTTTTTATATTTTTTTTTTATGATTTTTTGTTTGATAAATTTTATTTTTTTGATTTACTTATATTTTTTTTTTTTTTTTATTCTATTTTTTTTTATTTTTTGATATTATTGGGATTTATTGATTTATTTATTTTATATTTTTCTGGTTTTTTATTTTTATTTATATTTTTTTTATATATTTTAATTTCTTTTATTTTATAGATTTTTATTAGTTGATTTTTATTTTTTGAATTTTTTTTTTTTATTTTTTATATTTTTATTTTTTAGTTTTTATTTTTTTTTTTTTGTTATATTATATTTTTATATTTTTGATAGTTTTTTTATATTACTTTGATTATTATTATTTTGATTTTTTGAGATTATTTTTTGATTATATTTTGATTTTATTTAATATGATTATTTTTTTTTAATTTAATTAATTTTTTTTTTATTTAATTTTTTGATATTTTAATTTAGAATTTTTTTTATATTTTATTATATTTTTATATTTTAATTTTTTATTTTTTTTTATTTTATTTATTTTGATTTTTTTTTTTTTTTGATTTTTTTTTTGTGATATTTTTTTTATTGCTTTTTATAATTTATATATTTTTATTTATTTTTGATTTTTTATTTTATTTTATTTTTTTTTTTTAATTTTTTTGTTTTTTTTTATTTTTTTTTTTATTTTTTTTTTTTTTTTATTATTATTATTGATTGGATAATTTATTTTCTTTTTTTTTTTATGTTTGTTATTTTTTTTTTTTTTTTATTTTGGGATTATATTTATTATTATATTTTTTTTTTTTTATATTTTTATATATTTTTTTTTTTTTTTATTATTATTTTATTTAATTTATATTATTATTATTATTTTTTTTTTTTTATTTGTTAATTTTTTTTATTAATTTTTATGTTTTTTTATTTGATTTTTTTTTTTTTATTTTTTTTTTTTTTTCTTATTTTTTGATTGTTTTTTTTGATTTTATTTTTATTTCTAATTTTTTTTTGATTATATATATTTTTTTTTTATTTATTTATTTGATATATTAATTTTTTTTTTTATTAGTTATTTTTCTTATTTTATTATTTATTTATTTTTTTAATTTATTTTTTATTTATTATTTTATTTGTTTATTTTTTTTTTTTATTTTATTTTATTTATTTTTTTTATTAGTGATGATTTTTATCTATATATTTTTATGTTTTAATTTTTTTTTTTATTTTTTGATTATTATTTATTTTTATATTTATTTATGGATATAATTGTTTATATTTTTATATATTTAATTATATTTTTTAAATAGTATTATTTTATTTAATTTAATTTTATATATTATTTATTTTTAATTTTGATTTTATTTAATTTTTTTTTTTAACTTATTTATTTTTTTTTGGATTTTATTATTTTATTTTCATTTTTTAAATTTTTTTTTTTTATTGATTTAATTATATATTTTTAATGATTATTTTTGAATTTATAACTTTTTTTTAGATTTTTTTTTAGTATATGGATTAATTTTGATATTTATTTTTTTCTTTTTTTATTTGTGATTTTTTAATTTATATTATTGGATTTTGATATTTATTTTTAATTTTTTTATTTTATATTATTTTTTTTTTTATTTTGATTTTGTAATATTCTTTATTTATTTTTTTTTTTATTTGATATTTTAATGATTTTTTTAATCTATTTTTATTTTTATAGATATTATTTTTTTTTTCTTATTTTTTATTTTTATTTTTTTATTATTAATATTTTGTTTAATTTTATTTTTATATGTATTATATTTTTTATTTATTTATTATTATTTTTATTTTTATTATTTATTTTAATTTGCTTTTTTTGTTATTATATATTAATTATTTCTTCTTATATATTTATTTTATTTTTTTTTATTTGATTATATATATTTTTATTATTTTTTTTAATTATTTTTATTTTTAAATTTTTATTTTTTTTTTTTATCTGATATTTTTTTATTATTATTATTTTTTGTATTTTTATTTTTTTTTATATATTTTTTTTTTTTTCATATGATTTAATTTTTTAAAATTTTTTAGTTTATATATATATTATTTTTTTTTTTATTTTATTTATTATTTAACTTATATATTTTTGATTTTTTATTAATATTTAATTTAATTTTTTTTTTTATTTTTTTTTTAGGTTTTATATTTATTGTTTATAATTTATTTTTTTTTATTTTATTTTTTTTCTTTTTTGATCTATTTTTTTTTTTTTTTTATTATTTTATTTAATATTTTTTTTTTTTTTTTTTTATTTTTTTTTTATTATTATATTTATTATTATGATAAGATATTATTTTGATAATTTATTTTCGATGATTTTTTTTTTATTTTTTAGATTTTATTTTGTTTATTTTTTTATATATTTTTAATTGTTTTTGTTTATATTTTTATTATTTATGATTTTATTTTATCATTTTTATTTTTTTATTTTAATATCTATTATCTTTTATTTTTTATTTATATTTATTACTATTTTTTTTTTTTTTTTATTATTTTTTTTCTTATTTTAATATATTATATTTTTTTTTTTATTTTTTTTTTTTTATTTTGATTGATTTTTTTTTTTGTTTTTTTTTATTTTTTATTTTTTTCTTTTTTAATTAATTTATAAATATTTTTATTTATGTTGTATTTTATTATTTATATTTTATTATTATTTTATGATTTTAATTATATTTTTTTAATTTTTTAATTTTTTGATTTGTTAATATTGATTTTTATTTATTTTATTTTATTTTATTTTTTTTATTAAATTTTATATTTGATTATTTAATTTTTGTTGTAATTTTTTTATTATTTGATATTTTTTTTTTTTTTTTTTCTTGATCTTTTTTTTATTTTTTTTTTTTATTTATTTATTTTTATTTTTATTTATTTTATTTTTTATTTATTTTTATGGATAATTTTTTTATATTTTTATATATCATGTTTCATAATGGTTCTCTTCTAAATAAAACTTTTTTTTTTCTAAAACAAAATGATCTACTTATTGACAAATATCAGTCACTTTGTTTTCTTTTAAGTGTGTCAGAGATGAGAGCGAGAGTGAAAGAAAGTGATGAGGGAGAGTGAGGGAGAGAGAGGATGAGAACTGAGACTGAGAGAGAGGAGAGGAGATGACGCGTGGAGAGAGAGAGAGAGAGAGAGAGAGAGAGTCCTTCCGTAGGTTTTTAAAATTTTTATATTGCATTAAGCACGATGCTGCGACATTGATTTTCACCGAGGGGATGGTTCACAGTGGGATGAATTCTGATATATCCCTTCATTTGATTAAATAAAGATTCAATATCCTGTTTTTCAGATCATCAACAGTTTAAAATTTGCTTAGGGAATGTGTAACCCTGGATCTAGGAAGTACAATGATATGAATACATCCCAAGTCAAGCAGACATAAATGTTTCAGTTTGTAGTGTAGTGTGGATCTTTCAAACTTATTTCAATGTCACAAGGTCAGAATAATTGGTACGTTAACATAACGTCTTGTCAAGAGGAATATATAGTTATAATAATGACAACATGTTTATAAGCGTGCTTTTATATATATATATATATATATATACATATTGAATAAATACAATAAAGATTTTAGAAAACTACATTTTCTAGTACATATACGTATAAAAATATGATATGTAATGGAATACTAGAATTTAAAACTGATAATTAAAAAGCGCAATGTTATCAGTTTTTTAAAACAAATAAAGAATTATTCGAGTTTCGGAAGAGTAATGTACCAACATATGCTATGAAATGCGTTTTCTTTCCGCTAGGTGTCACTAACTTTTCACCACTCACATATAACATCAGAATGATGGCATCAAGCTTTAACGCTAGATGTCGTTAATTATATTTTCAACACAATTCCAGACCGTCGGCATCATCATGTAATGAACAAAGGGTCGGTACATGAAAAGAAGCAAATTAAGAAAAAAAAAGTTTACTAAATTGATGTCAAACACACATGGTTTCACACAAAATATCGTCTCCTCCAGTTCAACAAAAGTATGAAAGTTTAAACTTTGATTATTTCATAGCGATTGACAAACAAGTTATGTCAACTTATATTAATGCCTCCCGTTGGCCCTTATGTTGGCATGCTGGGATCCTTGCTATGGAAGAAAACCCACGTGTCCGATTTGGCGCTCACCATACCATCTCACATACTCCCCTGCTCATTTCCAATTCAAGAATCAAACCCGGGTCGCATTGGTGTGAAGCGAGTGCGCTAACCACTGTGCTACCCGGACACACAAAAATATTCCGCCTGCCAGGGCTAGTATAATGCAACTCTACAAACGAAATGAATATTAATGGCCTCACTTTGTTAAATATGCTATAAAGTAGATAGAAGACATTATATTTTTACAGTGTATTATGCTCTTGAATGCAAAAATAAAAAAGTAATATTCCGAAAATGTAGATCATAAACGTAGCATACCTTGAATATCTGAGATTTCCATTTATGTCCGCAGTCTCAAGGTTTTGAATGGTGCGCAGTCTATTTTGTATTTCCCAATGAAAATCCCCTTTCTTTTTCCAAGTATTAGATTAGTAGTC
Organism: Atrina japonica; assembly: GCA_030159075.1. Classification (NCBI taxonomy): domain Eukaryota; kingdom Metazoa; phylum Mollusca; class Bivalvia; order Pterioida; family Pinnidae; genus Atrina; species Atrina japonica. Next base: position 628,232 of record BROG01000417.1, on the reverse strand, counting down.
TATATAAAGCATACAGCACATCTGTTATTAATGTTCTTCCATTGTTTTACGCTAGGACCCCCCGGTAAATACTGGACGATTGAACTTTTGAGGATTAAAACACTCCATATAGCTGAACTAAACTGACATAAAATAATGTTTAAAATAATACTAATTCACTTATACATTCACTGGTGATATCAGTTTATCACCATATAGTATTATCAAATATTTTACAATTTTTAATATCTTGAAACATCCAATCAGTAAATTAGTAGGTATTCACTTTTTAAAAAAATAATAATAAAATGCATGTAAAATCTTTTAATTTTTTATAATGTGTCTTCACGTTTAATGCAATGGGTGTAATTAAAAATACAGGTAACAAAACACAGGTAATGTTCACCTGTCCTGGCATCTTGTTACTGACACGTAATTAGGATCCTAAAATCTATATTTTAATTATTAAAACAACAAATTTCAAGAAAATGTTTATTTCATGGGACATTCTGGATAGAAAGGGACAATATAGAAAGAATAAAATGTTGTAAACGATTTCCTGTTATATTGAAAAATTTATATAAAGTGTAATAAACTGTCTTGGTGAAAATTACAAAGGGATTCCTATGTATGATTTGAGATATATACGGTAGTATACATACACATAGCTATAAGCCCGCTGATGAGTAATTTGGTTGGTACAAAACAGATTAAATCCTAACATATTTTCTAAATCTTATTCTTTTAAAACACAGTTTTAATCAAATGGGTTTTATACTAAATGTGAAACTAAATAACATTAAAATAAGGTCATATAAGCAGCATAAGTATCCGATTTGAATATTGTTCAGTAAAGGCTCTTGTATAGATTCCAGGATGGTCAATTCAATTGACCCGTAATGGTCTTTATTCCATTCAAATCATGTAAATAAAAAATTCTCAATTAACAGACTGATTCTAAGGTTATACTCTAACATAAATATAAATCAATTGAACAGAATTTTTTCCACAAATAATGTTTGATGGAAGGTTATGATATAAATTCCAGAGCCAAGTATTCAATAACAAATAAAAGATATACCCATGCATAAAAATTCTTATATACCCATATATTTTGTGAAAATAAGGTCAAGTCTAGTGTCGTATGCATATATACAAAAAGTAAAGTATATTTATAAAATTAATCATTTGCAAACAAATAATTACAAAACAGAGTTTATCAAGCAAAGTTTACAAATATAGTGATTTAAATCATCTTATGTCTGACAGTGTATATAACTTGTTTTTGTTATTGTACATTAATCGAAGTATTAAAAATAGAAAAAAATGATTTTGGAAAAAAACCACAGCTGATGCTCCTTTCTGCAAACTATGCTCAATTCGCCACACAAATCACAATGCATTTATCATAAGAAAATCTTTATACAGAACAACAATTGACATTGAATTAAATAGTATATAGAAATATATGAAATAATATACAAGGATATTAACTCCTCACATATTGTAATGTATTACAATGGTTAAGCAATTGTAACTTTATTATCAAGGTATTTAACAAAACCGAATCAACAAAATCTATATTACCTAGTAGTCGAACCTGATTTGGTAATTTCCATGACTTGCAAATTGGGGGATTTCCATTGCTTTCATTTCCCTTTTATACTCTCTCTCTCTCTCTCTCTCTCTCTCTCTCTCTCTCTCTCTCTCTCTCTCTCTCTCTCTCTCTCTCTCTCTCTCTCTCTCTCTCTCTCTCTCTCTCTCTCTCTCTCTCTCTCTCTCTCTCTCTCTCTCTCTCTCTACAAACATTACCGGTTTTTCCACATTCCAAAGAAATAATAAATTCCCAGAGAATATTTATATAATCTACGCCATCGATTTACAAGCACCATAAATTTATAGTTCAATCGACATCTTGATTTAAAATGATATATGGAATCAGGTTGTTATCGCAATACAAAGAGGCATTTTGTTTAGGTTACATAAACTTCATCTTGTATAATTTTTATCAAGATGGAAGTATGATTAAACTACAAAATATTTATCCCGAGGGTTTTATCGTTATTTCATAGTCACGTGTGTTTGCAGTATCTGTCATTATTCGTATGACTTTATTTACAATTGTTTGCCATCACGACGTACCAAGAGCATTATGTAACACGAATTATTTTGGGTAATAAGTATAACTAAAAACAAAGCTTCTATCAGTTAAAATGAAATACATGTAGTTTGATTGGTTGTGTAATGGTCAATCGTAAACGCCAATCGTATTGGATTTGTTTGTCGTGTAAACGTTATAAATACGTATCAGTTTGTCTGCCAGACAGTTAACGTTGTATACAGGAAAATGAAGGCAAATTATACTGGGCCGTGCGACTGGTTCTTAATCTAAAAACAAATGCACAACAAGAAAAGAAAAAGCATTATCAATTAAACAGTGTAACTAGAGGCCAATTACCTCATAGCTCGATGGCAAACGAGACACGAAACATTTTAAATGTATCATTAGCAAATCTATTTGTTCAATTTTGAAGGGAAAAACAATAACTCATCAAACGAAGAATAATATATATATAGTGATAGACCAGTGTAATTTTACAACTTTTATACGTTAATTAAACGAACATACAGTTGCGAAGCACGAAATACAACTGTAGTCTACCTAGGTTCTGGAATGTGTAAACACTCGCGTGATGGCGTACAGATGACCGATCACATTTAACGCCTCACAATAAATAACTCCTTATATGTTATCTCCCAAAACACATGCATACTGTATTCCAAATAAAACTGAGTCAGCTATGTGCGGAATCTAGGGCACTGCGCTGTCGGCGTCTTTTGAAATGACGATTTCCATTAAATAGACAAATCTGTAACAATTATCTATGGAAAAACAGTAAATGTCATGATGTTATTTATTTCTTTGCATTATATAAATATATTGTATATTGTATATATATTGTGGAGTAAAACAAGTACATGTAAATATACATTAAATACAAACAATATACATAATTTTATAACATTATTTAAACCTTTTAATAAGAATTTACGTAATACAGTGGCATACTGAAATAATTCGATATTACTTAATTTTAACTTCTCTGTAGCAAAAATTGAGGTTTTTTAATACTACATTTGTATATGATTCCAAAAACTTCTGTTGCATTTCTAAGTAACTGGAGCAAAATAACATAAATGGCATTCGTCTCCAATATTAAGTTTGTCACATTGTGTACATATTCTCTTAATCTAGGTATAATCTTGATTCTTCCAGTTTTTATAAATAGATCGTTATAGGATCATCTAAATTTTGTTAGTAAACGTCACAGGTTGACTTGCTTGGATTTCTGTCATTTAATTGCATATCAAAGTTATTTACCACATGCTTATACAATAAAATATTATTTGAGTGATTCCAGATTATGACTGATTGTATCATTTCATCTTTGATAAGATACTTTAAAGTTTACGGAATGGATATAGTCACAGAAGTGATTGAACTTTTCATTAAGTGAAACATAGTAATTGCAGATTCACGATGTGTACTTTCAAGACAGAATAATCAATTACAAAAACTTGTATATTTCTATAAAACATTACGAATATAATATCTCTGAAAGTATAGCCGAAATCCGTCTAAGAGTAACCACTGTGATAAAATGACTATCTTAGCTTTAGACAATGTTCGAATTTAAATGGTGTTAACAGTACCAAATATTACTTTAGTATAAGATGAACAGCTGGTACCGAAATACCAGGTACTATGTTTATGTATACCCTCGGGGACTCAAACGGTCCACCAGCAGTGGCAACGACCTAGTGGTTATAAATATTATAAACATAATACCAAAGTTATATTACGAAGCGACGCAGAATGATGTGTCGTATTAGCGATAAATGCAGTATTTAGAGTTAATATCTATGCTTAAACAAGTCCGATATGGTTTTATATTATTTGTACTTTCACTTTCGCTTTTTAAAAACATTCACTACGTGGTGCTAATTGTAACTGCCCCGTATGACCGGCGTCCATATTAATCGGTAACTGAGTAAATTCAACGAGTGGTAAAATGGGACATCATAAGGAAACAAATTATAAATGGTTAAAAGCAACCAGTAGTTTTTGTCTTCTCTTACTTTTAAAAACCACCTGTAATTAACAAATCAATTTTCAGTTCAAATTCCTTAAAAATTGTGATTCTAATCAAACATGAATTATAGATTCATGAAGTTATGTTTTAAAGGAGATAAGCCTAAGGGGTGCTAATATCTGTTTTAAATTAAAATGACAATTAGACATATACACTGTAATTAGAAATATTATTTTCAATTTGCCTAATCATAAAATAGCTACCATGCGTATTGTTTGTGTTTAGAAGTTTGCTTTTGCTTATTTATTTATTTATTTATTTATTTTATTTTATTGATCAGTGAAGAAATGACCGACAATTATAACAAGATTATCAATTAAATTAAATTGGCAGAGAACAAATCATTTTATTACTCGTCATGTAATCAAATTTATTTTGTATATTGCAAACTTTCCATGAATAAAATATTTTTATAAGACTTTGCGATTTCCTTTCTCTATTCTAAAATGTATTTTAATTTGTGTCAAGATGTAAATTTTGAATTTACCGGGTGTCATTGTGTATATATTTTTATTTGCATCCACCCAATACATTCAAAATGTACCACGTGGCATAGCCTAAGTATTTGTCATGTGATGTTTTGCGAGCTGTCTGTTAAAAATAAAGTTTAACTCTATCACAATAGCATCCAATAGTAGTATAAACCAGTCAGTCAAATACATCTCCCGTGTATACTGTTCTGTATCATTTCTGTATCATACACGTATTTTAGGTCATAGACTAACGCCAATGCAATCACACGGTGCCTCCAAGAGCTTGGCATGAGGATTAGGACATTTTCTTTCGTTTAACGGAAAACAAAGCTACCGTCCTTGGTAGCGTCAATCGGAAAATCAGTAAAATAATTCGTTAGTGAAAAAGGTCCGAGATACGAAATGCAACAAGGGTCTATGCTTCAGAATATAAAAAATCTCAGATACCAAAGTATAAATCAATAGAATGTCCAGGACATAGATACAAATCCGGTAAAAATGGAAAACACGGACCTCTGGAAACCAAGAGGTGGGATCAGGTGCCAGGTGATGGAGGAGTAAGCATCCCCTGTCGACCGGTCACACCCGCCGTGAGTCCACAGTCAAGTCCAATGAAATACGTGAGGAGTGTATCCTCGTCACAATTGGTACAGACGTCTCAACAACAGAATGCGGTTCCTTCGTAGGGCGTTTGATTTTTAAAAGGGACATGTGTTTACCAAAAATGAAATGATTTCGATTTTTCCTACTTTTACTACTTGTAAAAGGTTTTATCAAAAGACCTCATTCTAATAGACCGTTTTCTAGTTGTCACATTTCGTTTAATTTTGTGGAATAGTTTTAACTCATATCGCGTGACGTCAACAGAAATGTGATCTAGGTAATTTCCGGTTTCGTGATGTCTACATTGACGACATTCAGTGATGTCTTGTTTCAGGTCATCTGAGTGGGGGAAAGGTTAAACTAAATGTTCATTCTTGTGAAGTTGACAAGTGTCATGCCTTTACTTTAGGCTCCCTCTCAAATCTGGCTCTTTTCACTGTAAGTAATACATATTTCTGGTCACCTATGCGATACTGATTAACCGGAACTTGTGTGGAACACATTTTTCGTTGACGGTGCATAATATTATTACGAACCATGTCGGAACGTAATAATTCGGAAAGGTCTATTGCCAAGAGCCTAATGAAAACTTAAAATCTGATCTGAGAACAGCGCACGTTAAAAAACGTCCAGAAACGTTAAAAATGAAAAAAAATCCCCAACTAAACTTCACAACATCATTGCTAGACCCCCAGGAAAATCCAGGCCAAATATCACCTATATTGAAAAGTAAGCCTGTAACAAAAACTTAACAATGGAGCTAAACACAAAGTTTGACGCCATCACCGTCAGAAAAGCAATACCTATGTCTCACTAACTTTCATGACTTCGTGACAGTGAGACATGCACGGCAAGACAACAATCTATCCTTCAGATTAATTCTATAAAACATTTAAACATGTGAACAATTCATAGATGAGTGGAATCCAACATCTTTGCACTTTGAATTTGTTTGTTTGTTTGTTTATTGTTGTTTAACATCTCACTCAAGAATATTTCACTCATATGGAGACGTCACCAAATGCCGGTGAAGGGCTACAAATTTTGGCCTATACTCGGCACTTACGGCCATTGAGCAGTGAGGGTTCTTTAACGTGCCGACACCTACTGTGACACGGGACCTCCAGTTTTTACTGTCTCATCCGAAAGACAGGAAACCAACCTTCCGCCGGTAGGACTCGAACTAACGACCTCACGATCCAGAGTCGAGTGCGCTACCGACTGAGTCAGGCCGGCTCTTGCACTTTGAAAAGACACATGAAATATTTACTTGCCAATACCACATTTTCCAGTCTACAGTAACAGAAAAGGTCCTAGTATTTCCTTGAAGCGATTTAAACCTGCGCTGAGGGGTGTCAAGCACTAGATCGAAACTAGTAATCAGCACTAGGTATCGTGACTGAATATTGGCTTTCACAATAGCTGTATGCTACTATACGCTATTATCAAAACATGTATATAGGGTGCAACTGAAAGACCGGCGTCAGTGAGCAAGTGAAAGTTTGTCAGAGCTGGGACAGATGATCAGATGGTTAGTAAACAAGACATACCCACTGACATCCAAGGGCACCGAGGCGACGAAACAGGCAAATAAATTTGAATATGCAAAACAATTTCATGGATGAGGCCGGTCCGTATGTGGACGTGCCCACAGGAGGTAAACTGGCCAGATGTAGATCTCTACAGGGGCGACTGTAATCAGTGTCCTTTAAACTGTTTTACGGTCTAAAAATGAGCAATAGAACGCAACAAGTAAAGTCGCACAAACACTTATGTCGGCAAACTGTACCACGTTAAACGTTGTCGGGAAAGGAAATGTTTGTGCCAGGCTAGAGAACAAAGAGTACGCAATGGACGATGTTGTAGCTGATCTGGCCAATGATGGTATCATAGGGTTAGACTGAGAGAGAACCAAAGGACGGTCCATCTTCAACGTGAAATTCTGCTTTGCTCTAGACAGAGGATACCAATGCACTTCAATGGCAAATTTGGGTTTCTGTTGTTGACGACACAAGCGTGTTACCCGACACAGAGCTTATTACACGAGGCAGCAATCAACGACTATAAATCAACAGGAGAATCATTGGACATTGGTATCATTGAGCCAACTGAGCTGTTTTCAGCTGAAGACATTACGTTATTGGCGAAGACATTTTAAAATTTAGTCAGTGCGAATGCTACTGTACCACTGCGTTTTATGGATGTCATTGACGAGTCAGCGACAAACAAAGCAAAGACAGTAAACGGAGAGCCAAGTCCTGTTATTGGTGTTATTACGGAGGAATCGGACATTGAGACAAGGATGGAAGAGACTTTCACATTGCCCGAGAGCACAAAGGGAAAAATGTTGCGCCAGAAAAGGTATCATGATGATAGATTAATATGGCACAAGTACAAGAAGAATGGTCAGGTGAACGTCTTCTTACCCTTTCGCCAAATTTGACATTCTCCTAACATCGTATTTGCGCGGTCAATTTCGAGTAATCAAAGAATATTTGGACGTGAACTATCTTGTCAAATGTGGGCGCCAGGGACATGCACACGTTATACATGTTGACCGTATGTACGGGGCGCCATGTGTAACAGGTCAATTTTGTGGATACAAACTTTCAATTTTGTCACAAAATTCAATTTTGTGCCATAAAATTCAATTCTGTGTCACAAAATTGTATTTTGTGCCACAACATTCAATTCTGTGTTACAAAATTCAATTTTGTGCAGCAAAATTGAATTTTGTGTTACAGAATTAAATTTTGTGATACAGAATTAAATTTTGTGACAAAATTGAAAGTTTGTGTACAGAAATTAAACTCAACCTGTCCCACATGTCGCCATGTGGAACATTGCTAAATCTTGTCAACAAAATCCATTTTTTCAATTGTGTGCACAAAAATCAATCTGTGACACAAAACTCAATTCTGTCACAAAATTCAATTCTGTGACACAAAATTCAATTTTGTCAGCTCATTTACATATTATTTGATTCTGTTGCCCAAATATGGTGTTATGTATGTGAATAAAGCTCGAATAATTTGGTCGAGATGTTATCTTGACGTTGATTGGGCTGAAAGCTAAGTCCAGGCCATGTCTACTTTCACGATGATGGCGTATTCTGTTTTTGAGTACTCTGTGCACATGAATGTTAATAAATATTTCAATGAAAAAAAACTAATCGAAGGTCAAGATCAAGAATGTCAGACGCAAAAGAAACGCTGAAAGAAAATTTCAGCCCTTCTAATGTTGTTGTTATTCACATGCATGTCACATGGCAGTTTTGACGTTGTGTGACAACAAAACCATTCCGAGTTCAAATTGAAAAAGGACACACCAATATGTTTTCAGTTAATAATGGGAACATAGTGCATTTTTATTTCGATATTAATCATTGGGACGCATGCAGATATATATATATATATATATATATATATATATATATATATATATATATATATATATATCAGTGGCGTAGGAAGCATATCAAAAGTGAGTTTTCTCAGGGGGAAAATGAAAATGTCATATACCTTTTGAATATGCAATTAATACATACAACAGCGGTGGGTGTAGAAAAAAATTAATAGGTGGGTGTTTTTTAGGCTGGTGACATAAAATTATACCTAACTGTGATGCAATGCATATATATCATCAAAAGCAGACAGAGGATTTAAAGTTGGAGTAGGTGTAAATTTAAAATTTATTTGCCGAACGGAGCGAGGCGCAAAAAAAATTTGGGAAATTTGTTTTTAATTTGTAAACATAAAATTATACCTATTTGTGATGTAATGCAACGCAAATTTATTGGCCGAGCGGAGCGAGACGCGAAATTTTGGGAGACATTTGTTTTTAATTCTGTGTCAAATTTTGGGAAATTTGTTTTTAATTTGGTGACATAAAATTATACCTATTTGTGATACAGTACATATATCATCAAAAGTAGACTGTGGATTCAAAGTTGGAGTAGGTGTAACTTTGAAATTTATTCGCCGCGCGGAGCGAGGCGCCAAAATTTTGGGAAATTTGTTTTTAATTTTCCGACTTTTTATAGAATATTAAGGGTTTCAAAACTATGTTATAAATTTACGGACACGGTCTCCCTGGTTACTTCACATAATTTTAATTGTTGGGTTAATTGTTATGCAATATTCATTAGGTTTTTATCTTTTATGTATCTAATAAAAACAATATTTTTTCTCATTTAGGAGCCTGTACAAGCGAGAGAACCCGGCTACAATGTACCTAGGAAGAGATCACCAGCCTTCTGCAAGTAAACTGGGAAACTTTCTCACAGGAAGTGAGGGACTTCATGATTTAAAGCACGATGCTCTGACCACTCAGCCCCTACATGCTAAGAAAATATATTTACTGATATGTAGGGCAAACACAACACATAGTCCAAGTCCATAAAATACAAGATATACAGACAAAGCCTGGTTGGATCCAGGATTTCGAGCTAGAGGAAAGAAATAGGCTAATTGTTTTCACCGAGCGTAGCGAGCCGCGAAAATTTTGGTAGGCCTAATATAAAAGCTCTGGGAGGCCTTTTCCTGGATTCCAGACATGATGTTAATGTAAAATAAAATTTGTATGTGAAAAAAGTGTGGGGAGGGGGCCTGCCCCCGGTTATTACGCATATATATATATATATATATATATATATATATATATATATATATATATATATATATATATATATATATATATATATATATATATATATATATATATATCAGTGCAGTGGAGGTATTTTTTATGAAAATGTTTTTGCCGGTAAAATTGTTTTCATGTGCCTTTTGATTGTGCAATAAATATATACAACTAGCGGATCTAGAAAAAAAGTGGGTGTTTTTGAGGCTGGTGACATAATATTTAACTTTTTGTGATGCAATGCATACATCATCCAAAGCAGACTGAGGATTTTAAGTTTGAAGGGGTGTAAATTTCAAATTCATTCGCCTAGTAGGCCGGATCCGCTAGTAAATCACATTCTCAAAAGAAGGTTGGATCAGCAAAAATGTTCTTTAGAATCGGAGAAGAATTTCCTCCTAGTATCCTCCGGGCATTTAATTTTGCTCTCCTTATCACTAAATATTTCGTTGATAGATTAATTCGGAGGCCCGATGAGGTATTCTTTAGCTTCCAGACACAAAATCATTGTTTCCACGTGACCCAGCTGGGTATGTTTCCCAGAAATATTCAATTCTAAAACCCCAGAGATTTAATTATCACATTACGTTTTCATTCCGGCCAAATATTTCACTAAATTGACAAACCTTTTCTTTCTTTTTACCAGTCTTCTTTTTTTTTTTGGGGGGGGGGGTAGGCAAAACACCGTACACATGCAATGGCGCCTTCTATGTGTAAATAATTTTATAGTATTTTATTTAGATGATAAAGGAAAAATCGTATACATTTTATCCAATGAAAATTTTGTTTTCAAATAAAATTATATTCATACACGCAAACGATATCTTTACCGATATATAGGGCATACCAAATCCATCAAATCCAAAATATACATACAAAGCCAGGGTGAATCCAGGGTTTCGAGGTAGAGGGAAGGAATAGTATATAAATGTTTTCGCTGAGCATACCAAATTTTGGTGGGCCCTAACTTAAAAGCTCTAAGGAGCCCTTTTTCTGGATTCCAGACCTGATGATAATACATTTTATCATAAATAAATTTGATAATCTGTGTCCAAATGACATAGTAAGTGGTAGCATGTGTAAATACTGTGTACAATGTGCTATTACGGCTAGTATGTTATTATTATCAGGTAGTAGGCCTGTGTGGTAGTGTATCGATACATTAATTCCAGTTACGGTTTCACTACTAGATTTACCTATCAGACTCATCGCTAAATGATGATCATTATCGAAAATAATTTGATAATTTGTGTAAAAATGACAAATATATTAGTAGGCCGAACTTTCTGTCCCGATTTTACCACCAAAAAATCGCTTAAAATGGGGCAGAAAATTTAGTACGTGGTATTATTGGATACTATGTATTAATACTGGGCAGTTTGTGGTAGAACGGGCTAGTCTGGTATATGTGGTAGTACGGGGTATAAATCGACGCGCCCTTCTGAATTTTATTGAGCCAATCGCAGACTTTGTTACATACACGTGTCATGTTTGGGCCACATAATCGAAAAACATGCAAATGAGCTGACAAAACTGAGTTTTGTGACACAGAATTGAAATAATCGGTCCAGGGCGCCATGTGGGACATCATTCCTAAATTTTGCCCACAAAATCCATTTTCTAGGCTTCCTATAAACTTTCAATTTTGTGCACAAAATTTAATTCTGTGACCAAAAACTCAATTCTCTGTCACAAAATTCAGTTGAATTATCTGATAAAACTGAAAGTTTGTACATACAAAATGGATTTTGTGAATAAAATTTAGCACTGTCCCACATGGCGCTCCGTAGCCTACTAACGGGTGACGAAATCTCTCGCATTGTAAGACATGGTCATGGAACCAAACATCCTTTTGGAGAATGCTTGGGTCTGAAATTCAAATAAAATTTTGCTTTTCAGTTGCCCTATATTTAGTAATTTACCACGAATCTTGGCTTTGTGATGAAAAATAAAATCAAAGTATTTAAAAAAACAAACAATTATAGTATACAGTTTTCCATTAACAAGACAAAAGTTGGCGAATTTTCTCGTGGGCTCTTGTTATTTCTACGTCACCATCTAAAATGACGTCACATATTTTAATGGCTGAACACATGATTTCTCAGATTTGCTTATCATTTCGGTAAGCCTAATTTTCAACGATTGGTTGATTATTCAGGCCGAGACCATCCAAAATTGTGTGAAGCATGTTATCATATATGAAACTGATCATGATTGGCATTAGCTTGGATTGTAATTGCTAATTTCGGCAGTCGAACTTTATCGATACTGCAATTGACGGTTGTAGAGGAGAGAGAAGTAGGCCTACTACAGTAGGGTCAGATCCATCATCCAGGGGAAAAAATCAAAATGTTTTCAGATAATATTGAATCGGTTGCAGCCGAATATTTGTTGAGATGTATACAACATGATGAAGACCTACTGCAACTTGTAAGGCTATGCTAACGATTTCATCTGCGGTGACAGGATGAAATGCTTATGACAATGTACAATAAAATTTGTTTCTTCATATTAGAACCAATGAATGACATACCATGAATGAATTTGTTTTCCATTTAATCCATCTGTATCAGCTTGTGTATATTTATACCTTTACTTACCGTTTTCCAAAGATCAAGAAGGTTCAATGGCGTGAATAGCGTACAGCCACGTCACAACTGGCGTTTGGACGGAGTGAAATGTTACCATACTGACTGCGTTCATGACGTTACGATGTTCACAGTAGAAGCACCCGAGAAAAACTGAAGCGCAATGCCTGATGCTGTCCGCTTTATATAGGTTTCCCCCTGGTGATGACCGACGTGCGTAACGTCGTTAACAACATTCCGCCGTTATTCAATATGGCGACGACATCAAATTAGTTCCTTAGAAGATTTTCATTTTCAGAATACTAGAAACATTTTGAAAATTTTAACCGATGATTTTTAAAAGAGTTATTACAGGGAAATGTAATAAATTCACTGTATGATAATTTTGCTCAAATTTAAAATCAACGTCATTTCATAACCAGTTTCGACTGGTTAACGTCGTCCTAATATCTTTAGGACGGTGACGGCTGTCAAACTAGTCTAATCCGGTCTTTACTCCAGTAACCATTTTATTTTCTTGAAACTTAGAAGTGACAATTTTTATATTGTAAAAAAATATATATATCTTTTATCAATCAAATTAAAGATGGTATATTATAATAAAATACTAAAAAAAAAAAATATTATATAATTAGTGATAAAAACATATAGGCCTAGATCTATGATGAAGACTAGATCTACAGAGCCCGGACAAAAGTATTCGCACCTATCATTTTTCACTATATATATTTAAAGACATAGTATCTACGATTTCCTCAATATTTCAATCTCAATTGTTTGGGTCAAATATGTTAGTATTTGGAGATAAAAAACGAAAAATTGTTGAATTAAAACACATAGAAGTATAGTTTTATTGTATTTCACAACTTTCCACGTTTTTTTTTATTTTTTTTGTCGTACGACAAAAATTCGTTTGCAAGCCCGCCCATATTCATATGTGACCTGTATTTGCGCATGCGCATTTCCATTGTTGATAGTGAAAAGCATGGCGTCCAAAGCAAAAACAAATCATGGCCGACCTGTTAAATTGACAGATTCAGCTAGAAAAAGAAATCGGAAAGAAGTTCTGGCGAAATACAACAAGACCAAGATAAATATTGGAAAGGAGCATGATCGATGGATAAGCCTCAAGGACCGTCTAAATGTAGGATCTCACGCCGAAGTCGAAATTGTAAATAAATCAACACGTGCTTACCTCAGCATCCATTGATTGATATCGATACGATCTAGGTCATTGCGTGTGCTTCTGGGATTGTTTCTGTGCATAATTAATGAGTTTGATTCTTACAGACGACGACAACAAATCAGCATTTATCCGTTAATTACGCTAATTATACAAAAAAGTGTCGACGTGGAAGATCATTATTCAGTCATATCTTCGATATTTCCGCAAAATTGCCGACTAAAAAAAATAACCATTTTCGTAGATACTATGTCTTTAATATAAAACCACATTTTGTCCAAAAAAATTATCGTGAAGCCATTTCTTAGAACATTTCAATAGAATTTTCACCATTAAACAGAGAATGTTTTCAAGTTTCATTGATTATTTGGATATAATTTTCTAATTTGTAATTTCAAAGATTCAACAATTTAAACAGAAAGTAAAAAATAGATGTCACAATTTTACTTACCCATATAGGTAGTTGTCATCACAAAATTAAATGTTTCTGTTTAAATGAATAAATCTTTTAATTTCTTATTTAGAATTTAAAAATCAAAATATTTCATGAAATTGGGTTTAAGTCTTTGTTTAATGGTAAAAATTCTAATGAAATTCCATCAGGAATGGCTTCACAATAAAATAACAAGAGGACCATGAGCGACATCGCTCACTTGAACTGTGCTGGTATCTTACAAATATTGGAATCTCAAATTTACAAATTATTTTAATACTCCTTTGGAGTGGAGAAGACTCCAAAATGAATGAAAATGAAAAAGTTGGAAAAGATGTCAAAAACATGTCAAAAATTAGTTTTTCAATTCACCAAAAACAGGAAATTGAATCATGCATCCATAAAATTCACTCAGATGCAATTAGTTTTTCAATCCATGCAGCAGTTCTGGAGAAGATTTTTAAAGAATTGTATCACACAAGGCTTTTTTTTTTGCCCCACCCTGGATCCTATAAAGTTTCATCAAAATCCCTTCAGCAGTTTTGGAGAAGTCGAAAATGTGAAAAATTACCTCTCCCCCCCCCCCCCTTTATTTTTGCAGTCTTAAAAAATTCATAAAAAATTCAAAAAATCAAATTTCAGCAAATATCTTTCATGAAAGCATTTATCCTTATATCCATATATTTAAGCCGAAATGAACAAACTTGGTACAGGACCTTGAGTACTTGCTACCTATGCAGTTTCATCAAAATCCCTTCAACAGTTTACTGATAGACAGATGGATGGACGGACAGGCGACAGACAAAATGTTATCAGAAAAGCTCACTTGAACCTTCAGTTAAACGACCCTAGTGTGGTTATTTGGCTTGTTTCTCGAACACCACTTACATCCCAGTTTTATCACTTTCAGACTTTGTTGTAATACATTTTTTAACAATAACCACTCAGTTTGTGCATTATACTTAATCTTGATATTACAATAATTTGGATCAATCTTGGTTTTACATACAAGACACCTTTCTTTGCCACCTGTGGTCCTAGTGGACCCCTAAGGAATAGCAAATACCCCTAAAATTTAACTCGGATTCCATCAATTTTAAACAATGGGATTTCAGTGAATTCCTCATCAGACTTCACAGATCTGAAAGAAAAACTTTCTCATGATAAATTTTCATTTTTTATTTCATATTTAACAATCAAATAAATTCCATAACAAAATATACCTTAAATGATATATGTATAATCTACAACACAAGTGAACAACTTTAAAACTCAAAATAGATTTCAATTTATTATTGTATTTCTTTGCTACAAACAATTTTTACCTGAAGGATAATAAATTATTCACCAAATTTAGCATTAATGGCCATGTAATTTGAATACAGTGACATATGCCAAGGTATTAAAGCTTTTCTCTATCATTTAATGGTGATGGTTCCTTTATTCCAACAAAAAGTACTTTTCTGAAAGGATGTACAATGCTTCCATCTTTAGACCATACTTAATCAAAAATACATAATATCCTGAACATAAAATCACTTGATTTGAATTTACATCATATTTTCTTATAATTTCAACATGTTCGAAGGATTTTTCTTAATGCCTGATAAATCTAAATTGTTATATACTCATGAACTATTTGTACATTTGACTTTCAATTTTGACACTAAATACACAACTTTTAAAATACTACAAAAATCTTGATAAGTATTACATTTTTGTGATTCATTTTACAATATTAAACAAAACATGACTGAGAAATACTATGCCCCCAGGCATTACTCTGGCGAATTATTCCAAATATTGGTCATGTCTCATCTCACTTATTGTAGCAACATACCAAATTTGGTTAAAATTTGAGATGAAACTCAAAACCTTACAAACTGACAAACAGACAGGCAGGCAGATAAACAGAACAAAAACAATATGACCTCAAATCTTCAGTCTTGATGACATAATTAGTATGAGTATTACATAATGATGGGTCATTTTTCATTTGGGCAGTGATTTTATATCTACATGTATATATATATACATAGAGTGGAACCTCGCCTAAAGACCATATCGTTTAGTCTCTTGATAAATATCTAAGAAGTACAGATTCTCACTTAAAAGACCACCTCACTAATCAGACCACTTGGAGTCGGTCAGATAGGTGGTCTTAATAGCGAGATTCCACTGTATATAAAAACTGACTATATAGTCAAGTCCTTTTCAATAATTTTTGGAGTAGGACACAAGTTATATGTTAAGTAGTCAACAAAAAGGTATAGCTAAACTTAGTGTGTAGATAAATATCAACAAATGAATTGAAGAGAAAGTGGCGAAACATTTACATTGCTTTTCATTGAGATAGCTGACAAAGTCTGTTAGCTACTACTGAGAGGCCTGCTAGTTCACTTATAAAACTTATATTCATGACTCATGACTCATCAAAAAAACTTATTTCCAATTTGTAAACATGTTCATTATTTACCATTTTCTGATGTTACAAGTGTGAGTAAATTATTAAAAAGCACAGCTTACATTTATTCAGTTCCAAGTGAAATTCATTGACATTACTAATAAAAGAAACAAAGTGAACAACAAACTACGTTTCTAAGGAGTAAATATCAAAGTCAGTGGACACATGCAATGACGTGGTTGAAATATGTGTAATAATATTTGTTAATTCATTGGAGCCTCCATGGCCGAATTGTTAGAGCATTACGCTTTAAATCATGAAGTCTCTCAATTCCTGTCAGCGCAGGATTGAGTCCTGCTGGAACCTAAGCTGATGTTTCTTTAAAAGTTTGCCAGTTTACTTGGGGTAGGTCAGTGGTCTCTTCCCGGTACATTGTTACTGGGTTCTCTCCTCCACCATTCAAAACCGGCTGCCATTATATAACTTAAAGTTGCATTTATGCTGTTTTAACACCATTCAAAATTCAAATTCAGTTAATTCATCAACCCTTGAAAAACAATGGACTCTTCTGTTAGTGACATCGACCAGTAGATGTGTCTTTGAGGTGAATGGATTAAAATCTTATTTTACATTAAGGAAGGAGTTTTAACTTAATTATTTTATCATCCAGCATTTGTGAAGCCCCTTTCAATTCTATGACATATCGAGGCATCATAGATCCATTGTCTATATACCATGCATTCAAGCACTATATTCAGGGACCCTGTAAGTGTTTGTGCAGAAGTACTGGTACTTTGGGATTTGACATCCAGTATATAGATGAAAATCTTTCTCTGTATCCAATACTTTATTACAAAAAATTAACATAAAAAACAAGTACCAACGAACAACATTTACAATTGTATAAAATTTCAAATTTCTGTTAAGTTTTCTGTATTGTGACCATTTTTATTGTCTTTGTTGACTGAACTCTCCATAAAAACGTAACATTTTCAAAACGACAAATACTGCTATGATAAGTGATTTAGTATTCTCTCTTTATACATCTGACACAATGTGAAGAACTTTAATCATGACAAATTAATGAAAAAACCTCCTTCCAATACACATATATATATATATATATAACACGAAACATAATATATACATACAAAAATATCACAGTGAAAATATGCATTCACATATGAAGCACCAAACTGATATGGCAAGTTCTTTATATTACAGACTAGCTAAAGCTGTGAACTATTGAAAAGAAAATTATACAACTTTCCAAATAAAATCATCTCTTCATTTCAGCAAAGAATTATACAACTTTCCTAATAAAATTTCTTTGTTTTATCAACTGTCGGTTTACACTGGGCAGTATATGCCTAACTGTATCTACTTCTTTCTGCACAATAATGGATGCTGATATACACCACATACTCTTATGACCAAGATGGGAAAATGTTGTCACAGATTAAGACATACACTACTTTACATGCAATCTAATTAAATACCAATCTCTCACCGCTCCTTTTTTCTGATATGTCATGTAGAGGATCTAATGCAATCCACTATGAGGTCATGTGTGGAAGACTTCGTAGGTGTGTCATTTTCGACCAATGAAAAAGCGACTTACACAATCTTGTAAGTGATCAAAAGGCAAAGAGATGTAAACATTTTAAACAAGACTCAGCACACAAAATCTGGAAGTACAGAATTCTGTTCAAAACCTTGGATAGGTTCGAATCACCGAACATAGTCTGATGGAATTTTGTTGACCAACGGTTTCCTTTTTATAAAATAAATTACACTACTTTGCCATTCAATTTTGTAAGTTGCAATTTCATTGGTCGAACATTACACACCTATGAGAGGTCATCCATATATGAGCCCATAGCGGATTGCGTTAGATCTTATACGCAACATATTAGAAAATGGCAGCGATTTGAGATCTGATTTAATTAGATTGCTGTACATGTGTCTTATACACTCCGAGTCTTTTCACATAATATACAATGTATACTTTTGTAGACTGGTAAAAATGAACCTACAAAATTTGACACAATTACAATGTCTACGGGAATATACAACCATGTACCTAATGCAGTGTATGTGTTTGTGTGTGTGTGTGTGTGTGTGTGTGTGTGTGTGTGCATGTGTGCAAGTCAGAAAAGATAAATATACATGTCACTGTTTCTTTCTTTACTGTTGATCCAAGAATCTTTTTAACATAAGACAATGGAGGACAAAATGATGAAGGATATATACAAAATCCCTTTTGAGCCAAAGATGCTGTGAATTGGGAAAAACTAAAAATATGTCATATTTAGATATACAACCAATGTTATTATGTAATAAAAACAAAACAATAAATAAAATGGCATAAAATCTCAGTGAAAATAATTGTCATTGAGGGTACAAACAACCTATACTGAAACACAACCCAGTGAGGAGTAGTGTTTGAGGAACACACTTGGTTATACCAGTAATGAACACATCCTAGTTCTTTTGATGAAAGTGATTCCATCAAATGTAATCAATAACCTTGTTCAGTTTCATAATCGTTGAGAGAGAGAGAGAGAAAGAGAGAGAGAGAGAGAGAGATTATTTATTCTTTGACAAAAAATTACACACTGTAAGATGCTTGTAAATATCTGACTCAATATTTAAGTAACAAAACCCAGGACAGTCAAAGCTATTTTCAGAATGCCAAGGATCAAGATTTATATACAAATTCTAAAAGTTTTCATATAAAATTGCTTACCATTTACTTAAATACATGATTTTGAACATAATTCAAATCACTTGGAATGTAGAAACTTACAGGTCCAATTTCACATTTTCTGAGAGCAAATTTATTTACAAGCTCACCTAGCATCCCTAAATACAAAAAGTTCCACTGCTCAACATCGCGGACTCAATATATTATAAATAAAATGCTATACAGGCACCAATATGCTAAAATAAAAAATACGACCCAACTTCATACTGAACAACAACACATCACTGTATCCGGTACAACAATGCACATTGATCATACCCAAGTTACACAACAAAAATCTGACTGCTTACTGTGCAACACATATCTTTGCTTAACAATATGAATATGCTGCAAAACAACACATCACTGTGCTCTATGACTCTACATCACTGTGTAGTATGACATCTTTGTGCTATACAACAACACATCAATGAGCAACATAAAATAGCACAACAAAGACTGCTGTATAACAACACAGCACTGTGCTATTCAATAACGCATCACTATGCTACACCAAAACACAACACTGTGCTGTAAAACACTGCCTTGCACTGTAAAATGAAACATCACTGCTACACAACACAGGTGTATAAAAACACAGCCTTGTGCTGTACAATGAAACATCACTGTGCTACACATCACTGTTCTGAACAACACTGCCTTGTGCTGTAAAATGAAACATCACTGTGCTACACATCACTGTGGTGTACAACACTGCCTTGTGCTGTACAATGAAACATCACTGTGCTACAAATCACTGCTCTGTACAACACTGCCTTGTGCTTTACAATGAAACATCACTGTGCTACACATCACTGCTCTGTACAACACTGCCTTGTGCTGTAAAATGATACATCACTGTGCTACACATCACTGCTCCGTACAACACTGCCTTGTGCTGTACAATGAAACATCACTGTGCTACACATCACTGCTCTGTACAACACTGCCTTGTGCTGAAAAATGAAACATCACTGTGCTACACATCACTGCTCTGTACAACACTGCCTTGTGCTGTACAATGAAACATCACTGTGCTACAAAACACATCACTGTGCTGTACAAGCCTTGTGCTGTACAATGAAACATCACTGCTACATAACAACACATCACTGTCTTGTACAATAACATATCACTGTGCTACACAACACCACCTTGTGGTGTACAATAAGATATCACTTTATTACACCACAACACATCAATGTGGTGTACATCAACAATGCCTTGTGCTGTATGATAACACATCAGGATGTTTCACTACAACAAATTACTGTACTGTACAACACAGCCTTGTGCTGTATGATAACACGTCACGATGCTTCACTACAACAAATTACTGTACTGTACAACACAGCCTTGTGCTGTATGATAACACATCACGATGCTTCACTACAACAAATTACTGTACTGTACAACACAGCCTTGTGCTGTATGATAACACATCAGGATGCTTCACTACAACAAATTACTGTACTGTACAACACAGCCTTGTGCTGTATGATAACACATCACGATGCTTCACAACAACAAATTACTGTACTGTACAACACAGCCTTGTGCTGTATGATAACACATCAGGATGCTTCACTACATCAAATTACTGTACTGTACAACACAGCCTTGTGCTGTATGATAACACATGTCACTGTGCAACACTGTTGTTTAACTACTGACCAAAACTTCAATGTACAGTTCGGCACATATTTACAGACACAGTGAGTTTAAATTAATCCATAAAAGGGTTGACAGGAACATGTTTGGTAGAAAAACATTAGAGCTACAGTACTGCATGGAATTAGAGCAAGGTAAAATGCTACATCTGTGCACCCCTATATTTGGAAAATAGGCAGTGTGGTTTTGGTTTTAGACAGAAGCCAGATGTGCCGCTTTATCTTAGTTGACCTATATATGATAAAAGACAACAAAACAAACTGTACAACAACACAAAGTCAAAAAGTGAAAAATGACAGTATGATTGAATGACATTTAAAAACAATGCCACTGTGCTAAATGAAATGGACCAGCACCTCACTGTAAACTGTATAATAGATCAACTACATCACTAATGGCTTTTGACATCAAAATTATATAATATACATTATGTATACAGATACTGAATAATTATATACACCACAGAATCAAATACTTTTATAATATGTATCATTTATCATTCCTTCTACAACAACTTATACATGGTGCTACACTTAGTATTATATATACACAAGGTAAGAGACAAGGAGACTGGCTAAAAATTTCTGGTATACACTTTTCACATTTTTTTTAGCAGTACAAATTTCAAAGAACTAGAGCAATGTCTTTACTTTATCTGTAAAATCTGTAAAATCAATCTCTCGTGACAGTCTTAAATATCGATAAGTAACAAAATGTATTTGTGAAACAATATGAACACTAGAACCAGAAAAAATAACCATTTACTTGAGATTGTTAGAATGCAGCCTACTTGGGCTTAGCATTACAATACAATCATAATCGGAAGTCTGATAGAGGACACAAAAACGTAGACTTAAAATGTACTTGGACTCGGCATTACTATACAATGATTATCTGAAGTCTGATAGAGTACACACAGACCAAGGCTGTTAAAATGTAGCCTACTTGCACTAAGCATTACTATACAATCATTACCTTAAGGTAAGGTTTGCATGTTTGGGAGAATTTTTTTTTTTCATATATTGTACACAAATGAGATATGACAGACGACAGAAAGGAAAGCTCTATCATAAAATGAAATTTTATAGAAAATTGACAGTTCTGTTTTCTTGCAAAATTGATGTAAAAACATGAAAAATTACCTCATTTTCACTCTAATGTTTTAACTTGAAATGGTTGCCATGGCAAGAAAAAATATAAAAATTACCCCTTTACACGTCCAAGGTTTCTACCAAAAAGTAATATTAGAGACATTATTATTGTCATTAATTTAAGCTAATAAAATTCATGTCACCGACTTCATTTCTATGGAAACGTACTTTAAATAGTCACTGTTTAAATCAAAAGTAACTACATTTTGCAACATTTAAAAAAAATCAAGAATTTGAAATATTGTCCTATTGTCCTTTCGTAAAGCATAGCAAATCTGCATTATTAAATGTCTGAATAATACTGCACTTACATTTCCACATATGTTAGTTTTATTATTAATAAGAATGTACCCAGATTAATATTGTTCAACAACATTTTCCTACCCCACGGCTGCCCTATTTCTGACTTCACAGCGTTCAAAACTGTAACTTAAAAGGACAATCTGCGCTTTAAATGAAAATAATTTATGTTTTCCTGAATATTTTTTTAAAAATACAGTTCAATCAGAAAAACCCGAGATACATCTATTTTATTAAGGTAAAAAAAAGGGCTATATTAAGCGTCAATACATTCAAATGGAAGTGAAGAAGCCTGCACTCTCTGCTGTTTGTGACGTAGGTAACACCGACAAATCTGACAATATAAACTTGAGATGAAATATCAATAAAACATCCATTTACTTCGATCAGCGAGTCTGCTTTTACAAGTTTTATGATCTCAGGACCAGATAATTTCCTAAGATCTATAGTAAATAATAAAGAAGGTAAAAATGTGTACATGTAGTTGAAAATATGAAACATTTATCCCAAAAATATCTTACTTTATAATTCTAAAATTGTTGCAATACTGAAGCATATAATAGTGGGACCTGTCCTACTTACAAAATTACTGAACCAGGTGGTCTTCTATGATAGTGGCCTCATAAGACAGATTCCACCGTATTCATATTGTAACAAACGTGTTGAAATATATTACATAATTGAGATGATGACATACATCCATTGTTGCAGTATGAAATATGACAGTGGTTTAAAAATCTTAATTACATTGCAAATATCACTTTCAACAGATTTTACACAAATAATATGAAATTTGATTATAGTACATATAAAAAGCACACAAATAAACATCTATCAATGGATATATGTGTGTTTATGTATGTCACTGTACATTGATACCATGTTATGTCATTCTCAACCCAAAGACTTTCCCCAATTTAAAGTGGGTCATAACTTTCTGTTCCACAAATTTCTGTGTCTTCATCAGAAATTAGTACGACGTTGCCATATTTTCAGTATCTCAATGGGAATTACATCATCATAGTAAAATATCCTTTCTTTAGGTGGCTCCACAATTTCATAAGCCAGGCATTCATTTCCTGCAAAAATGAGAAAGAACATTATAAAATAGTAAAAAAAAAAACAAAAACAAAACAACAACAACAGATGTAGAATATGATGTCTTGATAAAGGATGAAAAAGTAATATGAACTTAGGCAATGCCTTGAAAGGGCACAGCTCTATCTTTTAAAAGTGCTGGGAAATGCACTCATCAGGATTCTATCTGATCTGACAACAGTAACATTTTCCCTGCAAAATGATGTCAAAGTTTAATTGTGACGTCAAATATTTGGAAGTTCCAGCAAAATTTTGACCAGAAAAAAAAGTCTCCAAAACATTTGATATGAATATGTTTTTGTAAAGAGAGACTGGTGAATTGTCACATTAGCATGGTCTAGTCTTTAATACTTTAGGCTCTACAATGTACGGTTTCTCACACAGTTCTATCCCTTTTCTACGTTACACATGTTATCCAGGAGTTGGCTTTGGGAACATAATGCTTCTATAACATAATGCTTTGTATAACGTTTGTGTTTAGTCATATCAAGGCAGCAAAGTTTCTTGCTCTTCAGAGAAAAGAGATTTCATGAAAAAGTGTCTGTCTACATCCAATGAAGATAAAAAGAGTCTTGTAGGATGTGTATCGTGATGTTTGTTTTGTTGTTGTTTTAAACCCTATCAAGAATGTTTCATTCATATGGAGAGGACACAAACTTTATGTAAGGTGTCAGAATTTGGAGTTATGCAAATGACTGGGAACAAACAGGTTCTCTCTCACAATTTTAATTCACCTGAACAATATGTATACATACCCAGAACAATCAAAAAATGATCACGAGTATCTTCATTTCTGATTGTGGAAGCTATGTACGCTACAGGCTTCTCTCCATTCTCTAAGTCTTTGGATAAAAGCCGCTTTAACACCGATATTAGTGATGGAATAATAGTCTTATCATACACTATATCTGGAAAATGAGGAAATATCAATATTTTACATGCTTGCATACGAAACTAGACCTCCATTTTAAATTTCAATCTAAAAGTTCCATTGCTTTATGAATGCTGGTTGACCAAGTTACTACCTTAAGTAAACATAATCTCATAGTTATAAACAGCCAAGATTTCCACCTTATACCCTATCACCCCTGAAGACACATTTGGACTAGTCTAAGTCATTGATTTACAAAAGAGTTCACTGTTTTTCAGGGGTTCACAAGTTAAACTTGCCAGTCAAACACTTACTGCAGCATAAATGGAATAACAAACAATTAAATCAAAGTACTGAAAGTACTGAAATGGGTTTTTATTTTGGCAAAATAGCCATGAAATTCAAACTACTTCTATCTAACATATATGAAATGAAAATAAATCAAATCTGTTGTGCATTAACACTCTTTTCAAAATAAAACATGAGCATTTATGAAACCTACTTAAATTTAAACCAAACATGACACTGTGAACAGGTAATACAATTTTTTTTCATATCGAAAAATGGCTGTGATTTAAAAAATGGCTTGTAATATCGAACGTAAACAATCTTATTTAGGGCTATTACCGTGGTATATGAACATATACTCTACCTAAACTAAATAAACAACCAAACAATGTTCTCTATCTTGTATTGATTAAAATAAATAAATGTACAGGGTGAAAAAGACAGTTTACCCAATGTTTATTGTTAAGGAAATAATTTTTCATCAATATAATTTGGGACCAAAAGTCGCGATGGAGCAAAACGATCTATCACCAATTTCACTTATCTATAGACATTGATGCCTTCGGCAATGGATAAAACTTCTTGTTGAAGATATCGTTTCTGTTTGAAATAGCATCAGAACACCAGTCATTCTGTTTATTGTTTTAAATAATTGTGTTGTTTTAGCCTTTATAGGAGATCTGAGATAAAACTGAGATAAAAACAGCCGACATAAATACTTCAACATTGACGGTCGAAAGTGTCATAACAAGTGTCCCTAAAGAAGATTCAATCATTAAAACTACAACTTCAAAAACATTTAAAATAAATAAATATTTCTGACCAATATCGAATATCAATTTCAATTTTTATTTTGTTTTCAAATTGATTAGTCCTCTGGGTAAATGCAAGCCAACCATGTGCTACTGACTGTCCATAAGTTGGCAAACATCGAGGGGTGAGATATGAGAGGGCCGATGTAAAAATTATTTCACAATGATAACACTACCAAGTCATGTAAAATTAAATTTTCTCACCCATGTAACTTGTTTAAAATTAATATATGTCACATACAAAATTAAAACTTTGATTGCTAGAAACAATTATAGCTTTAACAAGCAATTTGATTATGATTAAAGCAATGTGCTACAGGCACCCCATATCGGGCTCTATGCTATGGAAATCTAAGTCAAGACTTTGAAGGAGTTTGCAACAGACCAAAGTGTCAGATTTCTTCAAATCACAGTGACTTTTAGGACAAACGATAATGTCAGTGAGCTAGCACTTACGTGATTTTTCCCATTCCTATAAACGAGAGAACAAATGTAGGTATAAAATTAATGACATGAAGTAGGCTACATGTGGATCTAGATCGACACGTGATTTCAGTCATGCAGTTTAAAAATATGAAGTGAAATCATGTTTTTTCATACATACATACATAAATGTATGTTAGGTCTATATTTTACCAGCACAGGTTTTAAAATCACTGCTTTTAGTTTTACTCGTCAACTAGTTAAAATAACAACATGTCTGTGAAAACATCGATGTTTCTTCAGTGACATGTTCAATGAGTAAGACCGGCTTAACATTAGCTAAATTTTGGATGTATGGACATACTTTAACAATATAATCGATCATCCGGAGGACCGATTTTCCAGACTTTTTATGTGTCTCCCATTCAGTCCGGATAATCGGTGTTAGACTGTGTGTGTGTGTGTGTGTATATATATATATATATATATATATATATATATATATATATATATATATATATAGTATACAAGTGACCGTCCGCTGTAATTGAGCAGTCGCTGGTTATGTAAGGCATGTGATCACCATATAGGGTGTATAAATAAAGGAAACATGCATGGGGAATCTCATTAAGGCAGGTTATGTGTAGCGATTAGTTGACAAACACGTTAATTTGATTGTTTTCAAAATGGACAGGAACTTATTCATAATGAATTTCACGCACCATTTGCATAACAAGCACCTCCTACTTAATGCTATACCCTCTAATCTGCTCTTATTTTCATTTTTCCATGGACTAGAAAACATACATGTTCTTGAGAGTTCAATAGAAATTGATTTAGCTTCATGTTGGTATCTAGCAATATGTAATTATTTCTATTTATAATCGCTGTATGCTTGTAGCTGTCGACATCAATATGATGAATGGCAGAGTAATACTGCAGTTTTTCAAGGCAGGCTCAACATCACTGATATCTTATATAGTGAAATCCCATATTTATAAATAGATCAATGACGTTTTATTGAAACTAACTACAAATCGTATTGTATAATTTCGAAAGGCAGAAGTAAGTAGAATTATGTGGTATTTCATTTAATGATTATTCACACTTGATTTAATTTCATTTAAACCAAAATATTTGACTTTTCTGTAAAAGTTGAATTCTTGAGTTGGACTATATTTTACAAATACAACCTTCACGACCTCTTCACTGCTAACAGGATAGCCCTCGACGAAAAGTCGAAGTAAACCCATTATAGATTGTTATTACATAATAACCCATAACAATACATGAGAGTATACTTTAGCAATTACTTTACAAATGTATAGAAATGGTGATGTATAAATCTTTGTTACGTGTACATGCATGTGTAATCATACAGTTACAATACAGAGTTTAACACGCCTGTGCAATACATTATGTCATATTGCACGTAGTTGGCTACGGAAATTTCGCTGGAGCTACTTTTCTAAATAGCATTCATGTCATCCAAAACATTTGATGGCGTCGTTAAACGCGGAATGAATTTGAAATTTGTGTACACATATAGATAAATAAGGGACATGTAATAAAACACAAAACCACACAAATGTTTCTATCCGTATCATCAGACTGCACTTGATCAATGTAGCGGATGGATTCAACTTGAGCTACGCTCTCGTTAAATCCATCCGCTACAACAATCGTGTGCAGTCTAAAAATTAAAATGAAATTGTTTGATATGTCCTGACTAATCTAAATATTCTAAAAGCCCCAAAGCCATAATATTTTTAGCCTTGTTCAACTGATATTTTTTTCTTGTGAAAAATATATAGAATCTTGTTCAATTTACATATGAGAATTAAAAAAAAAAGAATAAAAAAAAATATTAATAATTATATCTACCGACTGACCAACTTGCAAAAGCCGAGCTAAGGACACATCTAATATAATTTTTTAGTTATTGCCCTACTAACCTGCACCAATGATTACATCTGGCGTCACAGTTTTTAGAGCACTATCATCACTTGATTCCCAATCGAAATTCATCAATTTAATGTCATTGTTACTCCTCAAATGATGAATCAACTTATTGTTTGTACAACTCCACTGTAAACTAGTTGGCAGAAAATCATCACAGTTTGAAGACAAATTTTCTTCTTCTTCTTCCTCTTCCAGACCATCGGACGACAATACAGAATTATAACTAATCTCCATTATATCAGATCCATCGTCTCTTATTGGTTCTGCATTAACACTTAATTGCCGTTTGATTTTTTTTAACATATTTGTATTCTTTTTTTCATTCGGAGATTCTTGTATTTCTGGCGAGCATTCAAGTGAAAAATTTGTCTTCAGGAAGTTAATTTCTATGTTTTTCATTAGTAGATACAACACTTGTGGATGAACGTCACTGAATGTAAAAGAGCTTATCTGACATTGCTTGCATATAGCTATGCCTGTGAGACCAAGACCACTTCCTAGTTCTAACACATGTCTGAAAATAAAAAAAAATGATGGCAATACTCATAATATAATGCTGATATTTAATAGAAAAGTGAAATCAGTCTTTTCCAGACAACTGCGATTCTGGGCCCAGTGACATAAAACTCTGAAGATCTGAGAATATTCTCTACCTGGCTTGCTCAGCCAATCACATTTCAGGATTAACCAAAGCTGACTAATATTTTTAAACTTGAGTAAGTCTTAAGCTTTACGGTGCCAGGTCCTGTAGGCAAAACTTCAAATGACAAAATGATACAGATTCCAAGAAAATGTCCCTACAAAACAATCAATTGCTGTGACCATGTGACCAGGTATTGTAGGTATCTGTATCACTTTTCAATCTAAAAGTACTTGTCAGCAAGGTGAAAAGGTCTCTCATCAAGGTTAATAAACCCTTAAATTATTAATATCGTTACAGATTTTTTGAATCTAAATCATTTTAAAAAAAAAATAGATAAACAGTTGATAAAGATAAACAAAAAACAGGCCTAGAGGGCCATAATGATCACCTGAGTGAAATAATAGCAAGATTTGGCCCTTTTTTGGGGCCCTATTGGTCCTAGCCCCTATTCATTCGCAAACATGCTGATTCACATGGAAAAAATTCCAGTCAACTTTGGTCAAAACAGGTCAATTAGTTCTTGAGAAAAAAATGAAAATGTCTCAAATTTGACAAAAAATATACTTAGGTGTCTGTGTCCTTGACATTTCACCTCATGACCTTTAACTTTTATCAAAATGGTCCTTAGATAATTCAAAACAACTTTCTCATATATCTTTGTATACAAAAAGTCAATCAGTTTTGAATTATTAAGCCATTTGTATAAAACTGTGCCCTATGTTATTGAAGCCCCTCCATCCCCCATCACACTTTGTGGACCATTTATGGACAGATTTCTTTTGTATTAGCAAACTTTGTAGATACTGACTTTACTATCATGCATACAAAATTTAAAAGTCATCTTATTTTTGCTTCATGAATAGATTTTTAAAGATGTACCATCATGTATCATTTATGCGGTTTCATATGGGGATGCTACATGCCAAATGTGGTTAAAAATGGCCCACTGGTTCCTGAGAAGAAGTTGAAAATGTCTAAAACTTGACAAAAAACTTATATTTTCTTGTTTCCTTTGGTGCCTGTGACCTTCACCTTTGACCCCTTGATCTTGAAATTTTGTCAAAATGCTTCTTAAATAATTTCTTTCAATTTTCTCATATATCTTTGTATTACTAAAAGTCAATCGATTCGAGTTACTTAGCTATTTGTATAAAACTGTACCCTATTTTACTGAAGTGCCCCTAGTGGACTGTTAAAGAGAGATTTTGTTTTCATTTGCAAACTTTGTAGATACAGTGTACTGACACTATAATCATGCATACAAAATTTGAAAGTCATCTGATCACTGGTTTATGAGAAGATTTTCAAAGATGTACCAAGTTTTGATCTTTTTTGGGGCCCCTATGGGTCCTAGCCCCTTCTCATTCACAAATTCTATGTGGCTTCACATGGGGATGCTACATACCAAGTATAGTTAAAATTGACCCACTGATTCTTGAGATGAAGTAGAAAATGTGTGAAAGTTAACATTGCACAACGACAGACAAAAGAGGATCGCAATAAGTAAAATCCTTTACTCAACATCAAGATTGATACTTTTAGTATAACTATGGGAAACATTTACAGAAATTAAACGTTAGGAAAATACATGCAACCATCACAACATACCTTTGATCAAAAACGTTTCTGTTCTCAATGGACCACTCAGCAAGATGAAGTGCAGCCTAAAATGCATACATATCATACAGTGATATATCTTTGTTTTGTTTTGATGGTGTTTTTATCAAATTATGTCATACTCAACATTTTTTCAGTTAAATGATGACAGATCACAGCCAGTTTTAATGGCAGAGAAAAGACCTTGTTACCTATGTAACCTGGGAAGAGACCTCCAGTCTTCCATAAGTAAGCAGGCAAACATTCTGACAGATTGGCCCAGGTTCTGACTACAGATAAGAGATTTTATGATTTAAAGCCTGATGCCCTTACTACTTGGCCAAAAAGGCCTCATAAAATGACACAAAGTACAACAAAAATACCAGGATCACACAATACTGAAAAGGTAAACTTTGTGACAATAATGATACAGTGGTACCTGTTTTGGTGGGACCACTGTCATTAGAGACCGCCTGTCTTATGAGACTTCTGTCATTAAGACCATCTTGTGAGACCACATCCTGAAAACCACTTATTACGTAATTCTTTAGATCAAATGACTTTTGGCAGACCATCGATCTTGTATGACCAAATTTCAGTGGCTGAAGAGGTGGTATTTCAAAACAGCTTACACTGTGTCCCAACATTCAGGGATTACCACAGAATAAACATCGAGGATGGAGAGAATACCTTTGGTGTGTAAGTTGATTTATGTTTCATAGAAACATTAACTCATTCACCTAAAGACACATTTGGACTGGTCTAAGTCATTGATTTACAGAATAGTCCATTGTTTTTCAGGGGTTGATGAGTTAAGATATGATTTATAATTTATTTACAATGACAACAATAGAGCAGACCACTGTTGCCAATAGTTCTTGATATAGGCAATAATTTATACTTCAAAATAACAAGTGAACACTAAAATTTGTATCACTGGTCAGATAATCACGAGTGAAAAATCCTATTTATCATACATTGTATTTACCTGCCATGATTTATAGAGTGAATTATATATATATATTACCGTATTTTACGGCCTATAGGTCGATATTTTTTCTCTCCAAAGTTGTGACCTCGACCTATTCACCGCATCGACTTATCTTAGTTAATATTTAACTTGTATCTGCAATTCCTCAATTTAACATCATAATTCAACATTTTCCACGGGATAATCTAGGGGCCTACTCCAAACACCCATTTGTATTTACACTTAATGACCTATTTAAATGTGACCTCGTGTGTGCGTAATGCACTGTGTTCATAATCAAGTGACAAAATAATGATCTTTCAAGTTACAATATCATTGGGATTCAAGACTTTGTCAGAAACTGCATAATAAAAATACATCGTTTACATTATATTTATACTGGACAGTTTATACTTTTGAATGATTCCCTTATCTCGGCACCCCACTGTGAAGTTGAAGTTTCATTCAGACTTTCAGGACACTACAAGCTGTGTTCATTGGAGTGTGACCTTCAACTTATAAGGATCCCGTGGCAGTCTTTGAAGTTGGGAAAGTTTTGGAAAAAGTGTTACATAAATTAATTGACACTAAACCTCGAGTATTTAATTGTTTGACAATTGCAGCTGCATAATAATTTAGGCCAATGTAAGGATAAGACAAGGATTGAGGTCGCTTGTGTTAACAGCATAAAAAATTTAATGACGATTTGACAGGTAACATTATGGCGATGTTTGTATACATAATCAGTACACACGAGTAATATAAGTGATGTGAAATATGATAAAATGCAACTTCTATGCTTTTTAATCACTCCTATTTAATAATGTACTGTAAAATAGGCCTATTACTCTTAGTAGGCTACCATCGTGTTAGCACCAGTTATTAAACATAAACGATGCATTTTTGTGTTCTCCCATTCATGTTTCCATCTCTGCCGACATCGACCTGTCATCAACTTCGACCTATCTAATACTTAAACCTGGATTTTTGCCAAAAATCGGCCATTCGACTTATCCCCCACATCGACCTATAAGCCATAAAATACGGTACATATAAGATTTTTGTAATCCACTCGTTAAAAAGCTGTTTTACATATGTAATTATCTGCCGGGCATTCACTGGTGAATTACTCTTACTCACTGTACTTCACATTTAATTACCTGCCATGTACTTAGCCCAGTTGTGCCTTGAGAAATTAAGTGAACAGATTCCTGTAGACTAACAGCGTCTTCATTTGGCTGTAAAATATAGAACTTACTGACATTATAGCTTGTACACATAATGACATTACAGTCTATACAATAAATGACATCATAATCTGTACTCTAAATTGTATATCTAGGTACAAACAGAACAAACACAGTCCATGCCTTGACAGCTAGCTCTACTCTTTTATAACAAATGTGTGAAATAAAATTCATTGATAGTCTATCCGGTCCAACAAGGGTAAATCCTGTATCACAAAATGACATCACTGTTTCATTTTGACGTCAAATATTTCAAACAACAGCACTTCCGGCAAACATTTGACCAGAAAAATTCTCTAAAAAGGTTTGACTTGAATACATTTTTGTGAAGAGTGACTGGTAAAGCACCAGGTTGATGTGGCCCAGTCTGGTAATTTGTTTTAGGCTCCACAGTGTACAGCTTCTGACACAGTTCTGCCACGTTTATATCTTGAGTTTGCTTTGTGATTGACTTTTGGACATTCAAGCTTCGCTCTCTATAATCTCAGTCCTCAGGTTATGATTCTTGCAAACCCAAGTTAAATTTGGTTGAACTGACTAGGAAGTGAGTTTTATTACACTGACCGGGGTTGTATGTATTTTTGTATTTATGAGAAAGTTAGTTCTGTTATACTGAACAGGTTGTATGAAGTATAGTATTGACAAGAAAATGAGTTTTGTTGTACTGACAGGGTTGTATGTATTATTGTATTGATGACAAAGTTAGTTTTGTTATACTGACCAGGTTGTACGTATTATTGTATTAATGACAGTTTTGTTATACTGACAGGGTTGTATGTATTATTGTATTGATGACAGTTTTGTTATACTGACAGGGTTGTATGTATTATTGTATTGATGACAAAAGTAGTTTTGTTATACTGACCAGATTGTATGTATTATTGTATTAATGACATAGTTAGTTTTGTTATACTGACCAGGTTGTACATATTATTGTATTAATGACAGTTTTGTTATACTGACAGGGTTGTATGTATTATTGTATTGATGACAAAAGTAGTTTTGTTATACTGACCAGGTTGTATGTATTATTGTATTAATGACATAGTTAGTTTTGTTATACTGACAGGGTTGTATGTATTATTGTATTGATGACAAAAGTAGTTTTGTTATACTGACCAGATTGTACGTATTATTGTATTAATGACATAGTTAGTTTTGTTATACTGACAGGGTTGTACAGGGCTCTACAACACTAAAAAAATTCACTCTTCATTTGGCCAGCGAACCAGAAATTTTACTAGCCAGCCAGGAACTTTTACTCGCCAATATATATATATATATATATATATATGTGTGTGTGTGTGTGTTCTTAAAAAAAATCCACTGGATGAAAATATAGAAATGAAATAAAATATTAATTTCCTAAGTTTATGTAACATTTTGTTGTTTCAATCCATATAAAACAAGGTTATTAACTGCATGTTGACCTTTTTGTGCATTTTTTTTATCAATCCAGGAGTGTTCATATGCCTATATTTTTCATATTTGTTGGTCTAATATTGAGGCAACCTTAAACTTTGTTTTTAAATTTTTAGCTCCAGTTTCTTTTCGACAGAATTTACAAAAAGGAGACTGCCCACAAGAATTGTAAATTTTGTCCGTAAGTTAAAATCTAGAGTCCAACACCCGTGACCTGATCGTCAGACAAACACCTATACAGTTCTTTAATTTATAGGTGTTTGTCCGACAATCGGGTGTTTGACTCTCGACTTTAATTTACAGATAAAATTTCCAGTTCCGACTGTGGTTAATCCCTTTGGGGATTCTGTCGCTGTTGTTTTATTGTGTTCCACCACGATAAATCGGCCAAGATAATCCCCAAAGGAATTAGGTTGTGGTCTGCTTGTCCTCCTCGTCGAACACTAGGCCGAACTTTCTGCCCCGATTTTACCACTTAAAAATCGCTTAAATTAAAATCGAAATCGGGGCAGAAAGTTCGGCCTAGTCGAATACTAGCCATAACTCTGTTCCAGTATTCCTTTAACCAAGATCGTTTAAACTTAGTAGTGTCTTATGATGCTTCTGTTGAAATCGACCGAGAAAAAAAAATGTCATTGTGTGTGTTAGGAAAATTTCAAGTCGGAAACATGAGAGCAATACAACGTGGTTTTATACAGTAATCCACGTGCGTTAGATGCTCTAGTTTATCGAAACTGAATAACCAAATTGGTTGCTGTAAAGCGCATAACCGACCATGATTTCGATAATGTAATTTCACAGTGAAAACGGACAAACTTTTGATTTCCGGTTCGGGGGAAAACTGGTCGCAATGTGGCGACTGAATGAGAATAAACACTCGCCAAAATCTAAAAAATGGTCGCATTTGCGAGTGATTTGGTCGCATTGTAGAGCGCTGGTTGTATGTATTATTGTATTGATGACAAAAGTAGTTTTTTTATACTGACCAGGTTGTACGTATTACTGTATTGATGACAAAATTAGTTTTGTTATACTGACCAGGAAATAAGTTTTGTAGCACAGAGTATCCTCTTCCTTGTCAGTCTGCTGTAGGATATCTGTATACACATCATATATTTCTTCACACATTTCTGCATCACTGTCCTCAAGCTGCATTGAAGTATAAAAAGTTGCAATTTGTGAAACTATACAACATTTTTAATGGCAATTATTTTGTTATAATACTGTAGTTTTACATCCCCCAAAGATTTTTCACTTACATGTAGATGTCTCCAGCTATAGATAAAGTGCCACAAATTTTTACCTGTGCTATGGACTGACACTGATGCAGTTTGGGTTCTTTTATATACAACACCTGTAGTGACACTCACCTAGGTTTTAAGTCTAACCCGAAAGACAAATGACTTTCACTTCCTATATATGCTGAGTGAAGGAACTGTCATTTCCATTTAATTTAAAAGGACATTAGCTGTGTTTTTAATTCTTTTTCTTTTTTAATACTCAGATTGATATATAATAACTAAATAGAGATATACACAGGCATAACATATTTTACTTCCTAAATACATTTTGCGAACATTGCTTGAGAAACACAGATTGGCAATTCTTCACTTGTAACTGATTAATTCAATGTTACTATTTGTCTATTCATACCACAACTGACCTGACCTTATTAATTTTCACAAAATATACACTAATATAAGTTTTTTATGCCTGTGTATAGCTCTCATTTATCATTGTACATCAATTACAAGTAGTATAAGTAGAAAAAAATCAAAATATTTAAATTTTTGGTAAACACAGCTAATGCCCCTTTAATCCTTTAAACCCTACCAGGCCAAAATAGATAGGTCTAAACAATAGAAAAGAGCATACCATCTAGATACTTTGGGGTGAAAGGATTAAAGTATCTAGTATGGCCTGGTTCTAGGAATCAAACTGCTTTGTGAGTATAACGCTCCCTCCCAGTTGTGAGTATAATGCTCCCTCCTGCTTGTGAGTTTAATGCTCTATCAGTTTAACGCTCTACCACTGGAAATTTTTTTTTGTGAAGCCATAACAAAAAAAAATGATATACCAGTACGTGTATATACATGTATCATATAAAAAATATCTAGGTATATCACTATTATCTGACTCTACATGTAAAATGTATGTCATAAATTAAATTATGCAATAATGCATTTATAAACCAAAGTATTCAAATACATCACCTTATGTATTAAGTGTTTAATAAATGCCCTTCTGTAACTTAAAGATGGTGGGTGTTTATTAATCAGTTGGCTTAATACGGTTGCTTTCAGCACAGCCCTTTGTTCTTCTGGACTTATATTTGTACAATTGATGACACGAGTCTGAAATACATAATATCAAAGTGTATGTAATTGACAAATCTACATATGTATACTAATGATAAGCGAGATTCTAATTCAACAGAAAACCAAAATGTTAATAGACTTGTGCCTGCAGTTTAGTGTGGAACTTAGGTAAAGGAAACAATTAAAATTAAAATCAAGAGATCAGTACCACAGAGATGGGTATCACACAGATCTGTACCATCAAGATGATAGATCAGTACCACAGAGATCAGCACCATAGAGATAGGTGTCACACAGATCAGCACCAGAGGCAGGTGCCACATAGAACAGCACCACAGAGATGGGTGTCATAGAGATCAGCACCACAGAGATCATGGGTGTCACAGAGACCAGCATCACAGAGACGGGTGTCATAGAGATCAGCACATCAGAGATTGGTTCCACAGAGATGGATGTCACCACAGTCAGATCAAAGATCCGTACCACACAGTTCAGCACCATATAGATCAGTACCACATAGGTAACACCACAGAGACCAGTACCACAGAGATAGGTGTCACAGAGATCATTTCCATTGAGATGGGGGTCACAGAGATTAACACCACAGAGATGCCTGATGGGTGCCACAGAGATCAGTACCACAACGATCAGCACCATCAAGATCAGTACCACAGAGACCAGCACCACCGAGATATTTACCACTGAGATAAGTACCACAGGGTTCAACACCATCAAGATCAGTACCACAGAGACCAGCACCATGGAGATAAGTACCACAGGGTTCAACACCATCAAGATCAAGAAGAAGGTATTTACTAATTTGATTTGTTCCCCTCTACCTTCCTTTTAGGGAAAGAAATATCAAAATAGTAAATACCTTCTTTGTTGCCACTGTAACTACAATCCTGGACTGGAACCCTCTATTGCTATACCTGCCATAATTGTGCCTGTGCAGTAACTTGAGGCCTCAGTGACAAAACACCAAAACTTATTAGGGTGAAGCCCTCATATATGTAGAAAAGTTCATTTTTTCTCTACTTCATCTCGATCATGGTTGTAAAACCATGGTTTGGACTCACTATGCTCTTTCCTACCAATGGTCTCATGTAACCAAAATCTCTTGTACCTAATGAATATTTATAAGGTGTAGGTGTTGTCCAATTTATCCAATCACATTACTTTTGATCGGCAATGGAAGTTATTGCATAGTCTGTTGATTCAATACAATTCCGAAATTGTTTAAAAGCCGCGATCTGATTGCATGACAAATATGAGCACCATTTACTCACATTGGCAGAGGCTTCATGAATAATGAAAATTATATACAAGAGATTTTGGTTGCATGATACCATAGGTAGGAAAGAGCATTGCAATTCTGGACTGTGGTTTTACAATGATGCATCCGGGTACATGTACTACCTTCTAATAGTAAAAATTCTGCTCATATCGAGAATTTGCGAATGGTATCAACAAAATATTGGAACTACAGCAATATCAACCTGATGCTTGACCAGTAATCCTTATCATCAATGTTTGTTTGTTTATTGTTGTTTAACGTCCCACTATCATCAATGTATTCAAGTCAAACGTTTTGGAGACATAACAAGTTTTAGTGTTCTCAGGGATTTTCCTACCTCCTAATATTTGGGTCCAGGGTCACAGAAAATTGGGAAAATATACAACGTTTGGATTAAAATTAGGAAAAAAACATAACATTTTGACTAAAATTGTGAATTTTCATTTTCCCTATATGATGATAATAAAATTAGTTTTTAAAATATTTATCCTTTAAAGACATATTCTTTATTTTTATAAAAAATTCACCAATGAATTATAAATTATTTATAGTTTCCATTTTTAATTTATACATAATTACAAATACAATGCACATGTGTTAATCAAATTATTATATTATGTAGTTTCAAGTAAATCTTTAACCGGACCAAAAACGGCCTGGGAAAATCATTGGTTCTAAATATTTGACGTCACAACTAAACTTTGACGTCATTTTGCAGGAAAGGTGTTGCCCTTATGAGATCGGATAGACACCCAAACTGAAAGTATGCCTTTTCCAGAATTATTAAAACAGCAGCTGTATAATGTGTTTGCTTTAAAAGCATTGCCTTAATTTATTTATATGCGATGGCAGCGAGCTCTTTAATGTAGAAATGCTACAACTTGAGTCAAGTACAATAATTGCAGTGCCTTCTTACGGTCACAGTTTTCTGGTGTGTACTATAGGATTAAAAAAGTTTCAACTGGTACATCGCAAACAAGGCTCCACATATGGGTTCCTAGAAATATGGCTGCTGAGTACAATGGGTTTGTGGACAGCCCAATCCCGTAATAATTGGATAAGTAACAACTTAGATATGATAGCCCGATCCTGCAATAGCCAGATAACCTGATGCATTTAATGTTACTTAACGATGTTACAGTGACAAAGCTGTGCTCACTTCAAGGCAATGCCTTAGTTCACATTTTTATTTTAAGTAATGGAACATTTAGTATTTTAGATGTTAAAAACAACATGTAAAATTTCTGATGCATGCCTTCACCCTCTCCAAAGGCATTACCTATGTCATATTATTTATATTAATGTTTTGTTTTTAATATTACATGCGCACCCGATTATATTGTCTGGCAGAAGCCTGAATATTTAGTGAGGTGCCTGAAGTACTCCCTGACCTAAACTCTTTGGGGATTCTGTCTGGCGGGGACAACATGACAGAATCCTCAAAAGGTTTATCACTGACCCTGTGGTACATTGTACTATAGCCAGTAAAGTAAGGCGGTATAGCCACTACAGTATACAGTATACTACAGGACCCCGGCTACAATACTATACTATAGGCTGTAATTTCAGTCAACACCCCTCCCCATTT
Source organism: Atrina japonica (assembly GCA_030159075.1). Lineage (NCBI taxonomy): Eukaryota > Metazoa > Mollusca > Bivalvia > Pterioida > Pinnidae > Atrina > Atrina japonica. The sequence goes on along the minus strand of BROG01000417.1, from coordinate 589,371 downwards.
AAATTTAATGATTAATAGAATTCAAAACATGCGTAAAACGGTAAGTGCCTGTGTCTGAGCCTGTGATCAACGTAACATGAGATTGTTAAATAAGAAAAAATTCAGAACTTTTGTGAAAAAAGTAATTGGGAATATTCTTTATCTCTTACCCCCCATTTAATTCTTCGCACAGGAACCATCTGAAAAAACTGTGCCGAAATGTTCTTTAAAATTTGTTTGTCTTCTGCAGTAGCATCATCCTCAATGGATGTCGCCATCTTGGAATGATGGTAATGTTTTACGCTATTTGATTGGTGGAACTGCAGGGACTCCAGTTTTTGACCAATCATTTCCATTGTTACAATCCTAAACATACAAACATAATAATACCGGCCAACGTCAGAACATCTGAAATGTAGGTGAATCTCTTTAAAATCTAAGACATCATCGGATGAAAATGCAATTAAGACATCCAAACATAAGCAGTGATCATTAATACTTCATTTAATAGCAATTTCTATGTTTATGTTAACTATACCACCCTGAAATCCCACTTTAATTTGAAGCGTTTTATTGTTGACAGTTTTTGCTGAGTGAGCGTCCGTCATATGTCAAAAGAAACGTATACCTTGTGTATTTTGTAAGAGCTCCATGGAAAGTATAAGAAAGACCTGATATGTCATACATGTATGATGAAGTACAGGTCTACTCGGGTAAATTGGCACATGTTTGCAAACACAACGAACCTAAATCAAATTATATAGCAGGGGTGATAAGCTGCTTGTCGTCACAAAAGTATTAGAGATTCAATAATGCATGTTGTCCTTCAAGGTAATATGTTTTACTTGTACAACCTATTTTGGAAAGTAGACCGTATTGTTTTGGTTTCTGACTGAACCAGGATGTGCCACTTTGCCATGGTAAACCTTAGAACTTATAAGTCTGTCCGAGTACCTGTGCACTCTTGAGTGAAGTTGATTGTGTTTTTCTTTCGATTATTTGCCTTAATTATTCAATATAGAAGACTTCTTTGTCAACAATCTCAGTTTTCATGGAATGCTAAAAAAGCATGGCTTCCCAAGGCAGCTACAATCATCTTATTAAATAATTATACAAACATATCTAATTAGCTATACAATGGCAAGCCATTTGGTTATTTATTTCCTGGTTTTTTTTTAAGAGCCGGCCTGGCTCAGTTGGTATCATGCTCAACTCTTAATCATTAGTTCTAGTCCAGCTGGCGGCGGGTTGGTTTCCTGGCCTTCGGATGACAGTAAAAACTGAGATCCCGTGTCACAGTAGTTGTCGGCACGTTAAAGAACCCTCACTGCTCAATGGCTGTAAGAGCCAAGCATAGGCCAAAATTGAAGCCCTTCACCAGCATTTGGCGACATCTCCATATGAGTGAAAAATTCTTGAGTGGGACGTTAAACAACGTATACAATGGTTTCAGGATGTTTTGCATTGAGGATATACTGCTATCCCATAATGATCAGATGCAAGACATTTCATAATTTGTCCGGGCTGTTTTGTGACATGCTATTGCTAGATATTTATTGTTAGATTTTATATTGTTCAGTTTGCAATAAAAATTAAACAATAAATGCAGAAATTTATTGGAGTTGCAATCACATCGATAATCATGATAATATTTAACATTAGCAAAGATATATAACATTTAATGATTGGAAGTAATTGGACACGCCAGTAGATTTCTAATCTGTACTGACCCCATTGCCCAGTAAAAGAACTAAAAAAAAAGTGCTTTATTCAATAATTGGTACAAATACAGAAGTCATACAAAATAATCTATCCCGTCTTTATTACAGTTTAAAAATTTCCCGTCTTGTCTTCGCGTGTTATAATTGGTTATTGTTTTTAGTTATTTGTGGCCCAGTAGAAGATTGATCGGGCAAGTGTTTTTTTATTCTACTGGCCCTGTATCACTCAGATTATGAGTGGCCAGAGTACAAAATACGGATTTTAAGTACATAGCATTGCATTTACGTCATCCCATTTACGGTCGCCAAAATATGAGTTAGTTTAAATTTTATGATTTTTAGTCTCATAAACGACCTAAATTACTCACCTCTGAGCCCTGCAATGTGTTTTTAATCTCAATGATACCAGCTATAAAGAACAGGATGTTCTCAGCTTGCATTGTGTATGTAGCTGATGACAATTTGTGATGGAATTGAATTAGGTACTGTACCTTTGTTTCTGGTGTTTTTAAATTACATAATATTATATTTACTAAACATGGCATATGATGGTAGTATATCTTTTTAACCATTTAATCATATGAATAAGAAATTTTAATTATTGCCATACATGTATGTATTTTTTTTTTACCTTCAGGGTGAGAAGTCAAAGTAAAAGCAGGGAGCGAAAGAAAGCTGGAGCAGAGAGAGGTCGGGACAAGAAAAGACGTAATTCTTCATCCAGTAGTGGTTCAGATTCAAGGTGAAATTTACAGTAGTTAATTATATGATTTCTTGTATTTCCTTTGATGAAAAGTATGGGTTTGCTATCATGAAAACAATTTTATGGAGTTGAATGAAATTGCAGTTTGCTAAATTACCAAATTAATTCCCTAATAAAGAAGATGAAGCTGGACCAATCAATAATGTGATCCAGGTAATTAGTAAGTAAAGAGGCCTCTTGATTGGTTAATATAATGTCTTCATATTATATTGGACAGACTGTCACCACCAAAGCCATTGATGCAGTATTTAAGGACCTTGTGCTGTGTTTTTTATCGTATCCGATACTGCATTCGATCGAACATCTAGGAGATGGGTAGCATCTGTACATGACTACAGTCTTTTTTTTGTCGTAAATTTGACAACAACAACAGAACTTATCAGTAAAATCAATATATGCCATCAATGACAAAATATTTCTGTAGTAAAAGTTAAAGTCTAAAAGTAAAAGAAACATGTGTACTTGCATTATAATCCTAAGTCAGATAGCTTTGTTTTGAGCATTTGAGTTTAGTGTTTACATTATTCTTCTATGTTTATTGTATTGGAATGTTTACGGTATCACGTTATGTTAGTCCCAATGATATAAAGAGTTTGTAGTTGGAAGTCAACATTTGAAAACCACCTATCCAACCTACAATAAATCACCAACCCCTGAATATCACTTCACCTGCAAACAGTAATAAGAACTGATTATTGGACAAGGATGACTTAAGTGCCCTAATTATGACAAATTTATTATTGATAGAAATAAATATTTACAGTACTGATTTTTGATGTGTATATTCACATGTTTATTTGCTTCTTGCAAACAGTTCATCAAGATCAAGAAGTCGATCGGGCTCAACATCATCATCTGGAAGTAGCTCCAGTAGTGGGAGCAGTTCTGGCAGTAGTTCCTCAAGATCTGGAAGTTCCAGCTCTAGCAGGTCATCATCCAGTGACAGTAGTAGAAGTAGATCAAAATCAAATAAACGAAAAGTCTCAGAGTAAGTTCAGTTGTTTTCATATATTTCGTTTGTTTTTTGTGTGTATCAACCCTTTCAATAGTTTCTGGACTGGAGCAGAAGATGATTTATATGTAAACTATCCCACAAAAAGGGATCAAGTAATTTTGTGTGTAGATTTCTCTCTTTCTCTGAAAATTCTTTCTTTTCCAACTTTTAGTTAAACTCTGTACAAATGTACAAAAAACCTGACATACATGTAAGTGCAACTAAGAGATAGAAAATAATAAATACTGTATGTGTATTTAAATTAGTGCGTTCATATTTTAGCGCTGTCAGGGGATATAGACTTATTAGCGCAATCTTAAATTCGCGCAATTAATTTCATTAGATTTGTCGTGTATACAAAATGACAGGATGGAGAAATTTTAGCGCTGCCCTTTAATTAGCGCAATGATTTGAGCACGAAAGGCGCTAATATTAGAATACCGCTAAAATTAGCACACGTACAGTATATGATGATGGTCTAAATGAGGTTAATGTATATTAGAGAATGTATCACTATGTAAAAAAAAACTGAAATGAATACATCAAATTATTAGTATATATTATGACTCAATGTAATTTGTATTGTATCTACTTTCCAAAAAAACCAAGTTAATGTTAAAAAAAACTTTGTGTGTAGATGGAAATCAGTAATTTTATAAAGGGGAAAGTAGCCAGCAGCTTGCATTGTTATATTCATGTTTAAAATTCCCTATACATACAATATGGAAAAGTAAGTAACAGTCTTACTATTAAACAATGCCTACAAAAACACTTTCTCCTGCCCAGTCTTTTAATTTTTACTGTCGGCCCTCGCATGATTTCCAGGGTGGCATTTCGAATTTCCGGCAATTTTGATACAACTGCAATTTGGTTGGCTAATGTTTCAAGCGCCACAGCGAACCTGACCTTATTTTTTAAGTTAGTCAACTGATTCTGGTGTAAACAATTGATCCTTGGAGATTATTTAATAAATGGTGGTACATCTCTAGATGATTTATTAGTGTACAGTGACAAATGTTTGATCAATCTCTTAAAGTCACATTCCGGGGATGTTATTGTAATTTTCTGGACGTTGTTTTAATTTTTGACATTTTCATTTGAAAACCACTCCTAACCGACGAAATTGAAAAACATTTAAAAAAAATTCAATGTATTAATGGAGTTATATGGGGGATTTCGCCGTAGGAACGAGTGGTAGAAAGGGTGTTCTCGATTCACCGCGAGAGTACTGTTTTGGCACAGTATCCATCAGAACATGTTACAATGGAATGTACCAGAACAGGAAGTAGTTATTTCAAAGATGCCGATAAAATTTACATAGTTCACGTTAGTTTATGGCTAAATTGCTTGCCCAGGACTCTTTTCTAGAGCATTTGATTGGTGTTCCACTTGTCTGGATTGTCCTGGTCAGTGAAACAAACACACTCAGTAGAACATCACCATGTGACTGGCAACACCTTACCGTTTATAAATAAATCAATGTGTTAGGTGTTTCCCAGGATTAATTAACTAATTAGTTGGAATAGGACTTTGAAAATATGACGAAAGTTCATACGAATATGCATTAAGAGAATACAGAAAAGTTTATTTATGAACATTACTCCACGGAATGTGGCTTTAAGGAAATTTTACACTGAATTAAAAGAAAGTAATTTATATTTAAACATATTACATATAACAAAACAATTATCGACTGGGTCCGAGGGCAACAGCAATGTTGTTGGCACTGTCGCTCCTGACTATTGCCCTCCGCTTGGGGTCGGACAATAGTCAAGACCTCTGGTGCCAACAATATGGCTGTTGCCCTCAGACCCAGTCAATAATTGTATACTGCCTTTCCTGAGAATAGTTGACATGATTTTGTTGACTGTCAGCATCTGTTGAAAGGTCTGTGTATAACACCTAACCCTGAAAAAGTATTTGGAATGTTAGAACAAACCATTATCTTTAAACTGTTATTAGACATCATGGTGGAAGAAATTTGGTAGATAAATATTATTTGAATGATTGATGAGAAATGTGTATGAAATATGTTCCATCGCTAGTGGGGGCATCCATGGGCGAGTGGGTAGAACATTGTGCTTTATACCATGAAGTCTCACCTCTACCCACTCTGAAATCTAAGCTGATTTTATGAAAACTTTATTCATTTTACACAAGGAAAGCCAGTGGTCTACCCTAGAGTACATTGTAACCAGGTTCTCTCCTTCAACAATGAAAACTAATCCAGTGAGTTGCCAGTTGAAATACTCAAGAGTATGGCATAAAACACCATTCAAATGAACTATCAAATTTTTTATGCCTAGGAGATAAAATGTGGAAGATAACCAATATTGATTTTCATCTGTCCATATTGTTTTTTAGTCTGTTTGTCAGGTACGATCTGTTTGCAGCTTTTTGGCTTCTACTAAATAACCAAGTTTCTTTTCTTCATCTAAATTTGGTATGTTGCAAATAAAATCTTTGATGAGAACTCTGATGTGTTCGATTATGGCCTTTGATGAGAACCTTGATGTGTTCGATTATGGCCTTTGATGAGAACTCTGATGTGTTCGATTATGGCCAAGATTTGGCTATGTCTACCAGAGTTTTGGTTCTTTAGGCATATTTTTTCTCAAACAAATCTTGCTTCTGGTTTGTTATACTTGTTGAACTCGCCTGAATTTTTTTTATCTTATTTTTGTTTAACAAGCGTTTACTTACTTTTTATATTTTTGTATTTAGGTCACCAAAGAGACGAAAAAGAAGTCCAACACCAAAGCCAACCAAGGTTCATGTCGGAAGATTAACGCGTAATGTGAATAAGGAGCATATATTAGAAATATTTTCAATGTACGGCACAGTTAAAAATGTTGATATGCCAATGGACAGAGTGCACACAAACATTTCCAGATTATTTGCATATGTTGAATACGAGACTGCAGATGAGGCCGAGAGAGCTGTTAAATATATGGATGGAGGTAATACTCAATGTTACAGACATCTGTTACACTTATTTCTTATCAAAGAATTAGTCAGTGATGTTTCAGCAATGAACCAGTATAGCTTTGAGGTTAACTCACCAACCCGTGAAAAACATTGGAGTTCTCTGTAAATCAATGACTTAGACCAGTCCAAATGTGTCTTTAGGGGTGAATGAATCAAATTACTTTACTTTAAGTAGCACAAGTCATCAAATATCTGTATTTATAATTGATGTCATTAAAAAGTATGAAGAAGGATTGAATATTAGTGTAATGTGTATGTATAGTGGAACCTGTGACAAAATGTTTTACCAAGCGATTTTATAAATGTGGTCTCTCAAGACAGGTTCTACTGTACTATTTATCATGACTTTACATTAATGCCCTTTTTCAAACAACTCAACAATAGTTTTGCAGTGTTTCTTTGGGAGTCATAGTGGCAAAAGACTACAAAACAGATGCTACTGACAATGACATTTTACTTGAAAGTAAAGCTGTTATATATCCAATAGAAAAGAAAGTTTTTATATTTATTATGTACTTGAGATACTTAAACAATCACAAATCACCTACATTGTTGTGAAACTCTCTACTCTTAAAAAATATATTTTTTACATTTATTATGGGTCTGTCTTACCTAGGGGATATTATGCATGAAATAAATAACAGACGCTGCTTAATTGGCATAGTTAGCAAGAATACTACTGAATTTACTTCTGTGGAATATCACAATATTATCACAATGATGCTGGCAAATTTGCCGATATCGTGATGCTAATCTCAATCATGATAACAGCTCTACTTGAAAGCCAACTACTTTAAATGTCTAATATCTATATCTCTTTATTTTATGTAACAACGATGTTGGTTTATTTAATTGTTTTACATTTCACCAAGAATTTTTCATTGATATGGAGAATAGCTATTGATGAAGTTACACAAATTTTTACCTGTGCTAGATTTATATCATGCCCTGCCTGCCATTACAGGGTTTGAGTCCATCTGGCGGCAAGTTGGTTTCCACTCCTTCGGATGAGACAGTAAAAACTGAGGTCCCGTGTCACAGTAGGTGTTGGCATGTTAAAGAACCCTCACTGCTCAATGGCCTTAAGTGCCGAGCAAAGCCAAAATTTGAAGCCCTTCACCGGCATTTGGTGACGTCTCTATATGAGTGAAAAATTCTTGAGTGGGATGTTAAACAACAATAAAACAAAAAAAAAGCCATTACAGGAGACTTCAGTTTTAAGTCTCTTTCAGAAAACGCCACAACTTTCACTTCTTGTGCCTAACCCTTGGTAAAGGAATGGTCATTCCCTTTTATGAGGCCTAAACTATGACACAGTACAGGAATCAAACCTGGGACCTTCCACTTGCAAGTAGAAAGCTCTAACTCTAGGCAGGTCAAGATAACCATGAAATAGTCCTCCAAATTTATCTCTTCTCCATTTTTGTAGACAATGGGGATATTGTGTAAAACATAATTGTAAAAACAAACATCATATTGTGAACAAGACTTTGATTCACTAATTTTACATCCATTGCTTCCATTAGGTCAGATAGATGGACAAGAAATAACGGCAGCAACAGTTTTGGCTCCACGACCTACAAAACCTCCAATAAGAAGAAGTCCTCCAAGAAGAGGCCCTGCACCGAGGTGGACAAGGCCTTCTCCTCCTAGATATCGGGACAGAAGAAGGTATGTGTATATTTTTGATGTTCTTACATACAACTCCATTATAATAAATTTCTGGAGAATAATATAATCTTGGCATTCTTGCATGTGTGTGTTAAATGGATAAAGGAAATCTCTCTTGATTGGTAAGAATCTGGTTGTACAACTTGAGGGTCCCACGAGCATTGAAATATCAATATTTTTATCCACAGGGGTTGATGTTTCCCTTTCCACTAAACACGCTCCTGTTTGAATATTGATATTTTCCTTCTCCCATGCCTCAATTACATGTTTAATGTATGCAACTAAAGTTGGACAAAATTTTTTATGTACTGCATCATCATTACATCTTAGTCCTTTGTCATTAAACTGCATTGTGGAATCATATCCTGTGTAACTTGTCAGTACCCTGAGGGTTGACAAGGAAATTTTTCCCAATTGAAAGGAAAGATAAATCTGTAAACCATGAAAGAAAGCCTCACCCAAACCCGTAAAATGTGGTTTTTTACTTAAGCTTCATATTTTCATTTCGTTTGTTAAAAGACAATTTTACTATACAAGTTGAAATCTAACTTTGGACACAATCAGTTATCCTACTAAAAAAAAGCAGTAGAACATTTAAGTCATGTTTATAAGTCCTGAAAGGATAACATTACTGTACTCTATACAAAAATGAGTATTAATTTGAAAAACTACATGGCAGAATTTTCTCACGGGTAAAGTTTTGTTATAAACAGTCATGGATTGACATTTACTGTAACAGTTAATTTGTTTAATGTTATTTTGTTATATAAAAGTGTTATAACAGATTATACAACAAAGTATTCTTTTCTTTTATGCATAGAAATTTGGTTAACTACTCTTAGAGAATAGATAAATATTACGTTTGTTATTATGCAGGTCACCACCAAGGAGAAGATCACCAATCAGAAGGAGATCCAGATCTCGATCCAGATCTCCACCTAGAAGGAGGCGATACAGCAGATCCAGTTCCAGCTCATCTCGTTGAATGCACTATTTTCATTATGACACTGCATAAGATAATTTTCATTTGGATATTCATATTTGTAATATGTTTTCTGATCCATCGATTTCTGAGGTGTTTTCACAGCATCATCATCATTTTAAGGACTGGAATGCTGATGTATACTTTTATTTCTGTGTATAGAGAAACATGTTTGGTGAACAAACAAAAAAGGAGGCGTATGCCTAGGTATAGTGAAATTAGATTCTTGTCAGTTTAAACTGTGGTTTCTGATTGTTGCAAGACCATTTTGTCTTTTAAGAATGATATGTAATGATCAGATAATTATCAGGTCACTAGAAGTTTCATGGATTAAAATAATTGTCACATTGATACCTCTGTTAATTGTCTGTATCCTTAAGAATGCTGAATTTCAAAATTATGGGGGAAATTTTTAAATTTGCCCGAGAATCCTTTTTTTTTATTGTTAGGAGATTTTATCTACAAACTTGGTAGGGAAAAAACTGGGTAAAGTTGTCAAGAGCATTTTGGATACAGATCATTTTTGTACATAGTAAGCATAGAACCTATAAACATAAAATATTATTAACTTGCAGGTGCCAGTATTAATGCTTTGTGTTTCAAAATTTACTGATATCTGTCTAGTTGAATTAGTACCAAATTGCTGATTTCAAATGAAAAGGATTATAAATTACTCAGAAATGTGAATAACTGTCCAATTCAGAGTAAATATTCAAGCAGAACTAGCAAAAACATTTTGCTTGGTTTATCTTATTTAGCCAATCAACACTTTTGCAACATTAGAAAGCAAGCATATCTTATAATTTTAAGCAGAAAATTATATGAACATAAATTACCCTTAAGCTGATCAATTTGCTTCTTACAAAATTGCAACATGGATTTGAAAGGGTTTTGTTTTGGGGTAGTTGGGTACTTTTTTAGATTTATTAACATGGACAGTCAGTTATTTTTAACTTTTAGTGCATAGATTTATGCCTAAAAGCAATGTGAGTACCTTCAGTTTGTTAAATGTGAACAATTTGGGTCCCAGGATATTGGAAATTAACACTGGTATGCTACTGTATATTTATGTAAAGATACATTTGTCAGCATCTTTGCAGGTATGTTCCTGGTTTTATTTATATCTTTTTCATTATTTATAATACACATATATTAATGTTTTTTTTTTCACATTGATCCACATAGATTTGCAAATAAAAAAAAATTCTGAGACTTTTCTTCAGTATAGAACAAACTTTATAAGAATTTACGCAAACCATCAGTCAGTGTTTGAAAAAAAAATAATGGAAACTCTTGACTGTCATTTTAATAATAGCCGATTTCAGATACATAATATCTTTGAGTATTTGTGTGTGAGTTATGAATAGAAAAATGTCATGGAAATTGAGTGAATGAAATAATTGTTTGACAATTTATGTAAGTATAGATCTTCTAAATAAATGATACAAACAGTAAATATCTGCCTGGTTTGTATTTCATGTATCAATGTATTGAAATAAAATGCAAAAGATCAGAAAAAAAACAAACAAATTGTATATGAAAATCTGTCTCTCCAAAGATTAACATCAATGGCATGTTCAGAGATGGAAATGGTTTTAATGGGTTATGTAAAATTGAGAGACTTGATTTCTTTCTTTCTAGAATAAAATCTGAAAAATGGAACCTTAGTATGAGGTCGATTATTTTAAAAGTTTGAGATTCTTGGAGCTAGAAAAAGGCTTGGCTTGTAAGTTTCAAAATTTGATTGCCCGAGCAGTCCGAGTTGAAAATATTCTCAGGCTTGTGTAAATTCTTAAGATATAAGATGCTGGGTCCAGGTCCAGAGTGATTATTTTACAGAAAAAGTGGCTGGACATTAGCAATACATGTATATCCACGGGCTTCAAAAAAAGAATTCAGAAATCCTCCTTTTAAAAAATGCTGTAGATTTACAATAGTGTATTGTTGCAATAAAAGATGTTTTTTGCTGTGAATTTGGACTTTAGATAACTAATTTTTCATATGCAGGGCTGATTTACTATAGCAAGCCTGGAAGTATATTTATTGTGCCCGAGGCTTATCTTTGCAATTATTATTTCATATGACAGAAGCATGTACATATGGAGCCTCCACGGTTCAAAATGGCGTGTTTCTTATCTACGGGTATGGATTATACGATATTGTTATCTTCCATATGATAAGACAATTCTAGGATCATTACTTTTTTTTATTTTTGTTTTACATACTACCAAGAATTTTTCACTCATATGGACATGTCACCAGTTTTAGGTGAAGTGTCGCAAATCTGGACCTGTGTTATGGACCAACGCCAATGCTGTCAAATGCATTGATGGATAAGTGACTTACTGCTTCCTTTTATGTTTTGGCTGGCGTGGGTTGTCTTGCAGGTTTGCTTTTTGTTAGCAGTCATTTCCTTTGCTTGCACTTTCATTAAGTTTTAGAAAAATTTTGGCGATGCTCACAGAACCTGAGGAAGCTTGCAAAAACATGAAAAGAAAAAGAAAAACATCACTCTTAAAAACAATACACTGGATAAAATCAGTAACATTTTTCTCGAATGCACCAAAGGAAGATAACAATCACAGAGAGTGCAGCTCAAAGGGCTGAAGGCTGTTTGCAAAGTGACAGAGGCTGTTCATTGTAGAGAGACTAAAAAAATCTCCAGACTGGACCAATTCAGCCCTATGCTTCACCAAAAACATATTCAAATAAAATGTATTGAAATATTTTATTCTGGTCAAACACTTGCTAGAAGTGCTTATGTTCTAAATATTTGATGTCACAAATTGTGACATCATTTTGTTGGACAGGTGTTACTCTTGCAAGACCAGATAGATTCCTGATGAATGCTATTTCCTGCATAAAACAGGGCATTACCTTAGTTCATATCACCTAAAATTACATATTTTATATATTGGTCCACTTCTGTTTAATTAGCTTCATTAAAAAATAACAAACATTTTACATAACCACAACCGTCAACCAAGGTTCATGCATAAATGTTCACAAGGATTTTATAGGAGTGTCCAATGGATGGTAGTCATAATACAAATTCCTTGAAGAAACAGTTACTCTCTCAAGGGGAACAACTATAGATGCAGATTCTTGCTTAGATAGAGGCCTTCCCTTACAGTTACTATTTTCTGAAAGCAACACATAATGGGGGGGAGTCTAATAATTTTTTGGATTTTTAAAACCCCTGGTAGACACTAAAACTTCAACCTCTCTGGAACATTTCATATTTTAATTCCATGTTAAAAGAAATTTCAAGTCTCTCCCCTTATATGGGTTACCTCATTACTCTGTTGTTGGTGGAAATAAAAATACACTTATTCTATATCTAAAGAGAGAATAAATGTACAGATCTTTTTTTTTTTTAATCAAGGGGCTGGAAAATGTCTGCTCCTGGCATAGGGCCTACTAAATTAAAATGAGCAGACCACCAACCAGTATTGCTTTAGTATGTCAACTGCCATTCCCTTCAAAGCACCAAAAAATAAAGTCAATCAATTTGATACTTTTAAAGAGTTGAAATAGGCACTAAGTTAGTGTCTGGAAACTAAGAAATGGACCCTCTAAGTTTGTAATTAACCAATTTTTTCCACAGGAGAATATCCTGGACTGTCCATTGAATTTCTTTCATTATTGTAAGGAAAATATCAGTCTATCAAATAAATGACTTTAAGAGAATTGTTAAGTCCTAGTTTAGAGCTGGGTACTAGAAAATATCCTCTCATGATACACTAAAAACCTAGCACACAGCCTATTTTTTATGTGTTATGGGCACTGAATTTACTTCATTGAAGAAAAATCATCGTAACTTTTTGGTAATTGTTGCAGACACAATTTCAAGATGTTCACTAAACACATGCAACAGCTGTTGAAAATGCAGTCTCCACAAGGAATTTAGAGGTGCTCTATCACAGAAGTTTATGCAAAAATAGAGTAATGTTTATTACAACACAACAATCTGTGAAAAAGTACCTAAAAGAGGAGGGAGAGATAGAAATCACTGATGAGCATCGAATACTAGCTTTAAATACCAGTTTATATGCGAATCATTGGCTACCAAAGCCAATTGGTCAGTCCCAATTCTGTGATGGCAGAAATTGATGTGACTTAATTAACCTCACAATGTGTTTTCCTACTTGTTGTTAGTACAGCAAAATCAAAATACTAGTACTATCAAAATATTGCAGTCTGGCATCATATTAGGTATTTTCGTTATCAAGAGTTACCAGCCCTTGAAGCAGGTATCGATTGTGATGTCATTTGTTTGTGTGTAAAATGAGAAAAGTTGTCAATTGTGACCTCATATGTTGTGTGAAAATGATGTTTTCTCACATAAAGACATGATGTTGCAATTGATACCTGCTGACATGGGAGATAACTCTGACTAACAAAAAGACAATAGAACTGCATAAATAACAAACGATGGATATATTATTTATATTACAGAAATTTTAATGACATATATTATGATTTGTGATAACATGATTTCTGACTTGGGTGAAGGAATTCATAACACACACGCACACACATACATACATAACTTATTAAAAGAGAAAAAGAAAGAAAAAATAAAAGTCTAAACAGCATAAAATAAATAATGGTATTTTGCAGATTGTATCCTAATGAATATCATGAATGAAATGTAGGTCTCCAACCTGTAAAAATGCAGAATTATGTCACAGAAGTCATTAAGACGCACCATTTTAAATTCAAATGTTTCGTATGGTGCTGGATTAAGGATAATGATTTAAAAGATGTGAGTGAGCTGAATCTCATTTTATCTGCATAAAGTCTATGTCATAATCGCTTTAACACTTTCTTCTTTTCTTTTTTCTTCTTGTCTAAAACTTTTTTGTCACCTGCATGTTTCTTTGCCATTGGTCCTTCTAAACTTGATTTACTTGATGGTTCCAAAATTCCGGTATCTTTCGATGCTCTTAAAAAATAGATATAGAAAAATGAATATTGATATATCAATCACTTAAAAAATACATTTGTGTTTGTGAGATTTTCATGAAAATTAATTTTATAGTGTTATAGTTCCACTTAAACACACAAGAAAAAACAAGGTCAATACTAGAAGTGTATTGAACACAAACAATAATCAGGCATGTATTTTCTCAATCTTATTAAAACCTTATCTCACAATTTTCTGGTATGTCGTGTTGAAGATTTAACGCAATCTGCTATGGGGTCACATGCGGATGACCTTTCGTAGGTGTGTAATGTTGAACCAATGAAAATGTGACATACAAAATGCAAGATTTTGAAAGTTTATCAAATGGTAGAGATGGTATTCATTTTATGATAAAGAAACCATCAGTTGACAAAACTCATTCGGAATATCTTTGGTGATTTGATCCTATCCACGTTCATAAAAAGAATTTTCTTCTTCCCAATTTTGTGTGTTCAGTGTTGTTTGATAAACTTACAAAATCACATAAGTCACATTTTTATTGGTCGAAAATGGCACATCTACGAGGTCATCTGCACATAACCCCACACCAGATTGCGTTAGAACTTAGATCCTGTACATGTCATATCAGAAAAACCGGAGCAATTACAGACTGGTGTTAGTCATTGATTTACAGCAGAGTCCATTGTTTTTTCAGGGGTTAATGAGTTAATCAGATTGGTATTTTACCTAACACTGGGGTTGGGTCCCTACCCAATTCTGGGGCTCCCTTACACTTAGGGAAATTGTTTTTGGTACTACAAATTGGAGAAAATCTAAATTAAAAATTTGAACACTTAGTCAACATATTTATTGATTAAATACAATTACTTTTCTTATTTTCTCTCATATTTTTTAATATATCGATCACACTGTCAATTTCAGAAAATCTTATTTCTTCATTATGACAAGAACTAAGCAAATTGTTGTGAATATAGTTTTTTATTATTGTGTTTTAGGCATTTTTCAATTTATTCAGGTAACTGGGCAAAATTTGTAAATACTGATTTAATTTTTATATTATAAATCTTGATGATAATAGCACGTTTACACCATAATTTTATTCTTTTTGCCTCTTCTTCAAGTTTTCTTTTTTTTTTTGCACCTTAACATAACATTTTTATATTGGTAAAAAGATGAGTTGTCATTGGCAAAGCAGATAAACATTTTAGATTGAGGATGCATGCATCCTTTGAATGAACCAATTGGAGAGAAATGAGTGACATAGAAAGTAAGGGGTCTTTCAGATATGACTGAAAACCTGACATATTCAAGAGCTCGACCCACATTGCCATAAAAAACATACACCAGTTATTTATACATATATATCTAGCTAATAATCCATCTATTAAGTCAGTTGTGTGAAGCATCCATTGTACAAAAATGCTCTTACAAAAGTTTTGGATGAGAAAATTTCTAACTGAACAATTAAAGTACTGAAAATACTGAAATGGGTTATTTTGGCAAAATAGCCATGGGATTCATACTACTTCTATCTAACATATATGAAATGAAAATAAATCAAATTAATGTAGATCTAAAAACAAAAAACAAAAATTCAATTTCCAGCCTCTAAATAAATTCAAAATTAACATTCCAAATTTTATTTGTTGTATCTTCCACACCAACTTTAAATATTGTCTGTCATGTGTTAACACTCATTTCAAAATAAAAGGTGAGCATTTATGGAACCTACTCAAATTTAAACCAAACATGACACTGGTAACAAGTAAAATAAATTTTTTCGTAGGGAAAAACGGCTGTGATTTAAAACAAATTTTAGGGCTCGTAATATCAAACCTAAACAATCCTATTTTGGGCTATTACCGTGGTACATGAACATATACTCTGCCTAGACTAAATAAACAACCAAACAACGTTTTCTATATTGTATTAATTAATACAAATAACTGTACGGGATGAAAAATACAGTTTACTCAATGTTTATTGTTAAAGAAATAATTTTTCATCAACATAATTCGGACCTAAAGTCGTGATATAGCAAAACGATCCATCACAAATTTCACTTATAGATATCAACGCTTTCGGCAATGGATAAAACTTTAATTTTTGTTGAAGACATTGTTTCTGTTTGAAATCCATTATGAACAGACCGATTACAAGAAAAGTTTAGATTTATACATCCCAATCTAATTGTGATTAAATTCAAAAGTTGTGATAATAAATTGCTGTGTAAACACCCGACAATGGACAAGGCGATTTTCGCCAACTTCAGCAGAAACGAGAACAGGAAACTGTAACATTCAATGTTTGAGTTACCTCCCTTTACGATATCAATACACAAAGAATACAAGTGACCGAAACTGAGCAGTTGCTGGTTGTGTAAGGCATGTGGTCACCATATAGGGTGTATAAACAAATGAAATATGCATGAGAAATCTCATTATAGCAGGTTATGTATAGCGATTAGTTGACAAACATGTTAATTTGATAATTTTCAAAATGGACAGGAACTTATTCATAATGAATTCCATGTGTCATTTGTATAACAAGCACCTCCTACTCGATGCTATCCCCTCTATTCTGCTTTTATTTTCATTTTTCCATGGACTAAAAAATTACTAGAAAATATACATCTTCTTGAGAGTTCAATAGAAATTGATTCAGCTTCATGTTGGTATAATCTGTTGGGCTTCACCCTAAGGAAATATGACTTGCTTTGGGTAAACAAATCCTCATATCTCCCAATAACCAGGGCAATAAATGTGTATTTTGTGATCCTGGGGCAAGATAAATATGTATAGGTTATTGACTCTATATGTTGAAATATTGACACCCGAGTTCTTGACACGTCAAAGGACCGAACTTGCGAGGTCCTTCTCTGTGCCAAGAACAAGGGCGTCAATATTTCAACATATACAGTTAATAATATTTCTATTATATATCCTCATCAATGATCTTGTTTCGTATACAATAAATTACAATAACATCAAATCTTTACCCACAGCATTCATCCATAGACTCAGTGATAGTGTTAATCTAGACGGCATTTGAATATCAGCTATGAATGAAGTAACTCATATGATGTCACACAATGATGTACTTCATTCATAACATGATGTCACACCACTCTCAAACTGACCCCGGGCGGATATGGAATAATATTGCACTTTTTCATCTTACGTTAAGTAAGTGAAAACGAAAGTACGATATATAATAAATTAAAATTACTGGTTGTTTTATTTAACTTCCAATATATATCCCAATAGACTAAGCGATGTCCTTCATCGTTATAGTTATATACAGGACTTACTTTGGAGGTTTAGCATGAATTTCTGTGTATAATTTGGCCCGCATTGAATAGTCTTCATACTGTTCAAGTAATAGTTTTCCTGCTTCTTCATTCAGCGCTGACTCTGGATTTGGTACAATTAATAAACATTTTATTGTCTGTAAATACAAGAAACCAGAATTAGGCAATTATAGTCATAGTTAGACAATTTTAATACTTCAGCGACTATAGTCAACTGCTGAATTCATCTTTTACTCACAGTGAAAAAAAAAACCCCAAAATCTGCGGTCATTACTTATCATGCAAGTATGTTCATAGTATAGTTAAAAAACTCAAGGAGATAAAAATGCACACTCTTGCACACACACACACTGGATAGACTTATTAGAATGATTCAGATCAATAAGCCTATCTATATTAATACAAGTATTTAAATAAATATGAATTACAATTTGACAGCAGTGTAACAGATTAATTTTGTCTTTTTCGATGCTGAATCTTCAAAATAACAACTTCGGTTTATAAGATTTAGGGGGAAAAAATATACACATGTAATTGTGTTTCCAGTTTCCCTATAGACCCTATCTTTTGGTGCTGACCCTAAACATTTTATCACCATGAAATTCAGAAAGGAAACCCATGACCATTTTTATCATTACTCCTCACATTTCTGGTCATTAAAACATGAGAGCAATGCAGCATTTTTAAAACATTCAAGTTCAATATTCGGTCTCATACCTAACGCAAAATTGAATTCTTTTTTTGCCAAAATTACATTCATAATTGTCAGGTTGAAAGTAGCGAAGCAGAGCCAGTAAAAATATTGGTAGTGATACATGGCATAGTTGCCGACCTATGATGCATCCCGGGAAAAGATTCAATATCTTGTTATCACTATAGCCCAATCTCAGCTTTAGAACAAATGGGGAAAAGCCCTTCAAAGTCAGCTAGAAAGGACCCAACCTTAGTACAGTTTTAACAGATGTGGACCAAGTCACCAACTCTGAAAACTCACCAATAATATATGTTTTATTCCCAATTCTGCTTTCCAATCCTTTTTTAAAGTATTTACACAAATTTCACCATTACTTGCAACATTGGGATGAAATATTCTTGTTGTAAAAAATCCCTTTGGGGGTTCTGAAGGAAAGTTCTTTCCAAGCACAAGCTTCATACGAAACAGACCGCCAGCATATGGTGTTCCAGCTGCCCAGGAAAAAAGGATTAGATGAAATATATATATAACACATGTATTTAATTAAACATTTGTTATAATATACAATTCTGAACACATTACGTATATGTGTAGTTAAACTCATCCTAAATTTAAATTGCTTTTTATGGTCATATTTATACACAGCAACCATATTATATTTTGTTTTCAAAAATTGTGTTTTCATGGTATTTTATGCCACGATCAACAATTTTTCAGTTATATATGGCGGTATTTTGTTTTTAATGGTGGACTTGGTTACAATGAACCCAACTTTCTCAAAAAATCAGCTTAGGCAGGGCTCAACAATCAGGTTTGTCTGGTTGTACGGGACAAGTCCACTTTGTGATCGGACAAGTAAATATTACTTCTGACTTGTCCAGCATGACAAGTGAAACTGTTATCGACATGAATAAATTCAATAAACATTATACACAAAATAATATCTTTAAATGTTAAACTTACAGACAAGTTATTTTTGAATTTGGACGAGTTGATTTCAAAACTACTTGTTGTGCATGAAAATTTTCATGATTGTTGACCCCTGGATTAGGGCTAATACATGTAGGTTTCAAAGGGTTCAAACATATGCTAATTAGAGGCTTTTTAAGCACTTGACCATGGAGGTTCCTCTCTTTTAGATTTCGTAGAATTAGTGCCAAAATATGCTGATGTGATCTAATTACATTGAGCACAGCCCATATCTTCTCATTCACATTAAACATTTGTAAATCTAAAGTCTTCTGAGAAAATGCATCAGATTAAGCACAAAATGTTCAGGGCTTATCAAAAAGCAAGGCTAGAATATACTGCCTGTGTTCAAAGTCTGGGATGAAATGCTGAAAATTACCTGGTCCTTCAAGCTGTGCTTGGATATCTGTTATGTCTTCTTCATTTGGAAAAATTTTAATTCCCTCTGGAGGGTCACTGCTTAAATCTGCTATCTCTTTTGCAACTTGTCTGATAACTTGTGGAGAAAGATTTTCCACATTCGAACACTGAAAATATTTTTGAACAATGTAATAAATACATGTCAAGTACATACTTTTAAGATGTGCAGAATTACAATGCAGCAAGCATACATGTATGATGTAATAATGTACATGTTGAGTATAGACATTTACATTGTATATATGATATTAATTTAAAATATACATACATGTACACAGATTCCAGTGCTCCAGATCATGTTTAACAGTCAGGAGTACAATACTGTGCTCCAGATAAGCTGTGTATTTGTGTATTTTACACTTAGAAAATAAATGGATACGCAAACAAATTAAAATCTATGCATAAAATACCCAATGCAAATCAAAACTGAAGTGTAAAATTAAGGATGTGAAACCTGCAGAGAGATAAATTATTGAGTTCACTTGTTCTGAATGGATCTTGGTCATAATCTGTGTTAAAGCTCTGTAGTGATAATGCAGTTAAGCTGACCCAAACCCAGATGTTTAAATTGTGGACTTACATTGTACAGACATTTAAATACAGATTAATTAATGATAATTTAGCAACCAAACCTTTATAGTGAAATCAATGACAATCGTAATATGGCAACAGAATTGGAAAATACCCACTTGAAAGAAATTTTGTAGGTAAAAATACCCACTAGATTTGGAAATGCTGGGTATTATACCCAAGTGATCAGAAAGTTATCTAGAGCACTGCTAATTATTCATATCCAATTAAGGAAGTACTGACCAAAACTTCAGGAGTACATTGTATGCCGTATGTACCGATAAACTGTACCAGTTTTTGAAGTAAAAAGAATTTTTACAACTTTAATTTAAATATCATTTAGATGATCACATGTTCAGACTACAGGGTGTAACAAATGTGCTGCTGTAATTGTAATGTACATTGGTTAAATGACATTGTAACTTCTATGAAAATTCATGTTTTAACCAACAATGATTCACTTCAGACTTGGTCAGTGAACAGAAATTACATGTATACATTTTGTACATGTATGACTATTTTGTTAAATTAACTTTTGACATCAAACTGTTTCAAACATATGAAAGAAATGTAGCTAATACAGTGGAATCTCGTTATGTCGAAATCCAATGAGTCGAAATTCCAAATATGCCAAATTTGAAAATTAGCTCAGACAAGTAAATCTTCTTTAGCACTTGTCTGAGGGTACAAGTTAAAACAATCAGCAATATTTATAATTTGTTATTTCAAACCTAAACAAAATTGATTTGTATCCATTTATTGTATAATTTAAAAGTGAAGCCTGAAGTACTCAGATAAACATTGTGGTAGTTTTACCTTCCTATGCATAAACATATAGATAGACGTTGACTTCTATAAAATCATAATAAAGTAGATGCAAATGAGGAGTCATGAGGTCTTCCGAGAAATAATCACTAAGCACTTGTTGCCTTTGAGAAATAAATAGCTTTTGAGACTGCAGTGACCCTGATTTGATTACATATTTTACCTGAAACATGAGTTTGACAACTTATTGGTTTATGACTGATAAACAAAATAATACTGAAAACTGCATTCAATCTCCCAAGATCACGTTTCCAATGATAAGGTTTGTTTATTATAACAGTGTAGATCTAATGATTTTGAAAAGTGGCAAATATTAGACATTATCGTAGTGTGTGAATGCACATATTTGTTTGTTTTCTTTCTTTTTTTCTATTGGTAACATCTCTATCGTTGTTGTTGCTTTTATTTTTTCGTCGTATGATGAATATTCTCTTAACTTGTAGGCCAGATGTTTTTCTATTTTAAATTTTTTTTTTGTAATCCTATGATTTTTTTTCTTTGTAAATTACGGACAAGTGGATAAAAAATTCTTTATGTAGAGCCCTGAAACAAAAGTAGTTTTTGAGCCTGAATAACAATTTCTGTCATTTATTCTAAACAATTGCTGGAGGAATTCAATGTTCCCAAAATATGAAATATATAGACCTTTTCACAATAACTGCGATCCTGTGACTTTGGACAGCAAAATGATACCGATTTACCAAAAATTATGTCATGAAACAAATCAGTTACTGCGAAGATGTTGCCATTTTTAGATCATTCTCCTATCCAAAGTTACAGGACGGCAGTTATTATGATAATCCACTTTCCAACTTTGATGGGACACTTACATGTACCTGAATAATCCAGTCATTATATTTCACTAACTTTAGTCACTTAAATCATTTCATTAATGCCTGAATGCACACACAATCAGAATGTGTCAACCAGAAGAAATTTTTTCCTGTACCAGATTGCAAAGTCATAGTAATTTGTGACCTTGCATAGGCTACTTCACAGCACTCGGTTTTCAGTTTTCAAATACATGTAACTGTAAATGAAAGTTGTGATTTATTGGTAAAATTACAACTGTACACTATCATTCATTTGTAGTATACACTAAATGTTCAATATATTTTGTTTGTTTGTTTTTTAATTTGAAACATGTTTATCCTCAATAGCTAGCGATCTCCATATTTGTAATTCATTCTGGTAATTTCAGCATCAAGTAACATCGGCACCAAGTAATTTCAGCACTTGTATAAGTAACTTCGGTACTTGTACAAGTAACTTTGGAAGCTAAAATTGACTATCTCACGACGAACTTCAATTTCTAAAAATTAAGTTTTAAACAGGTTTTTGGAAGTGCTGAAAATACTTGCTTACATGTGCCAAAATTACTAGGTGCCAAAATTACCTAATACATATGTAAACAAACGGGCCATAACAGGCCATTGTAAATATTTGAGTAAATGGGACATAGTTCATTTCATCAGGTTTTTTGAATATATAAAATGTAGTATGAGTTTAGAATTCTAGTCAAATCAGCACCTGGTGAAATCGGCACCTAGTTATTCCGGCACCTGGTGAAATCGACACCTAATGATTTCGGCACTTTTTTCTTTTATCAGTCAAGAGTATAACCCTATGGAGTTATTACAGAAAATAACAAACATGTGTTATTGTGAAAATGTACAGAAGTGTAATAACATATGGATGTCATTGTAGAGAGCTTTTCATATTGTTGGGATTTTAACCCTTTGCAATTTTTTCCAGTGCAAACTAAATTATGGCTAATATTCCATGGACTATAAAGTGCATACAATGCTTCAGTAAAAATATAATATATGTGTGAATGTCTTCAGTGTGAAAACTACATGATAACACCCACATGTTATTATGTGTAACAGGATCTTACTGATGATCGAGTCCACTTAGTCCCGAATTCGAATATATTTATGATACAAATACAAATAAGATTATTTAAAAGTTTAGAAGATAATTTTATTACTGTACAACCAAGAAGAATATAACAATATCGAATGATATCGAAATAGACTATAAGTTCCTACTGAAGATCTACGTAGAGTATCTTTGAACTTCTGCATAGTTTCAACAGGCATAAAACATTATTATCAAAGAAAAATGTATGAAACGAAAGGTTAAATTGTTTGACTAAATGAATTCCCCGATAATGGCAATATAAATAGATAATTACTGATTAATTTGAGCTGATTAGCTGAACATCTGAAGAAATGTCAGCTGCTGAAAGTGCTGTATATATATCATATGACGTTGACTTTGTACTACAAATTACAATGTATATCAAGTGCCTCTCGGTGAGGTCATGAACATACGTATTTATAGGCAATACCCAGTCAAGTTAACTTCACTGGCAGAACCCAGCCAGGGTTGTACAATAACTCTTGTGCAAATAACTAAGGGGAATCCCCAAATTAAAATACAACATATACAGGGTTTTCCCCAACGCAAAAATTCTGCATATTTACGCATAAAAATCCTAAATAATGCCTAAAATAAGATCCCTTGCGTCCTAGTGGACGCGTTAAATACTTGATGTCTTTTGAGATTGTTTGGGTAAACAAACCAAGCATGCGACCTATTCCTACCAGTTTGCTTCCTTTTTATGTCCATTTTTAATTCTTATGTTCTAGTCCAATTCCACAAAAAAACCAAGAAACTGAATTCATAATTCTATTTATAATAAAACAGGAAAATCTTTACCTCTAATATAGATCTAGAATCAACAAGACAACATCGTTCATCACTTTATGGGTACTTCCAGAAATAAAAATTATAGAAGGGATATTTTCACTGGTTGCTAGCATTTTCTGGTAGAATCTCATCATTATCACAGTAATATCGCAACAATTACTGATTAGCCTCTATTAAAATCCTTTTCTCCTTTGCATGAACAATCATTATAATGTGAAAGCGTGTTTTTTCCCATAATGTGAATTTGTCACCAATATTTATATATATGCTTATTTATCAAGTCAAACACCCAATCGTCGAACAAACTCCTATTAAAAGATAATATGTCTGACAATCGGGTGTCTGTCTGTCAATCTTAACTTACGACTAGAATTTCCAGCTCCTGTGCATGAACACATACATTTTATAAAAAGAAATATTCTCTGTCGATATAAAGAATTTTTAAACTACCTTTACGATACCTTGATAAATATTAAGAATATTTCCGAAGTGCCAAAATCACTACGGGACGATTTGACTTGTACCTGTGAATGTGTAGCAGCTTTAAAGATATCTACCAAATTAATTTTCTTAAACTATTATAATTGTGTTACCAAAAGTTGTTACTCAAACTTTGTTTCTTCCATTTCAACTCCAATATTGTTACTCAACTTGCTGTTTGGGGAAAATGTTGAACGTGAAATTCATTCCCTTTTTGAAATTTTATTTCAAACTCAAAGACAAAGGTGCGTAATTAAAAGTGACCATTTTCTGGATCGACGCCAATGAGTTGAGTTTTACAAAATAATAAATAATTAAATTTCTACAACTAAAATTTTATGACTCAGATTAAATAGTTTTCCCTTTCAGTTTGGCTTGTAGTTTTGGTGGCAGAAGAAATTTAAAAACCATCAGATGTTTCTTTGATTAGACATGTTTTTGTTTGGAATTTACAGCCCATGGGGAAAAAATATGAAATCACCATAACAAATTCAACACGCTAAATATACTTACATTTGACATATCTAAATTTGTAAACAATAGTATCACTTTTTCACCAATAACAGGACCAGAAATGATACACAAAAATAACAAACTTATCTGGTCGTAGTTTTCTGACCCAAATTTCGAATATACAAATTTCCGGAAGTGTCGTTTTCACGAGATTTGGAATACAATTTTTAAAAATTTGGAAAATTCAATCATAATGTATTTAGATTATTCCCAATATTAATTTTTTATCATTTCTGACATCAATAATAATTATTCAAGTACTTAAATCATAATTTTTGTTTCTCGTTCAAACGAGATGATACTATTATTAGCCTTTATTTTAGGTCTCTCTAGAGTGTACATTACAACCAGTAATAACTTCTACAACTTACAAATTGGGGTGCGAAACATCAAAACAAAAAATGGCGGAAATCACTAATGATCAAGCCCTAAATGACGATGAGGTTATTTTGTTACGATTCTTTTCAATCAAATACTGATAATCTAGTTGCATTTTAATAATTTTGATTTCCTTTTAATTGATAGCTTTTATGTCAACTTTTGACATCTTCATCTGTGATAATAGAAAACCCGAATGGACAATTTGCAATGATAATTTATTTTCGTTTTCAATGAGTGAATGAAGAAAAAACATGGTAGATATAATGATGATTTTTATGGGACAACAAATATCACAACACTTGCTCATTTTAGTGTTTCTTACACAAATACACCAGATCTTGAAACAAGGTTTTCACTAGATCGTAATGAGCTTTGCAAACATGTCATTACATTGTCATTGATGGTGATGATGATGATAATGATGATGCAGTCATTTCAATAGTTTTTGCAGTAGCCGGTAGGAGACAAGTTATGTGAAGTAGACAGCACTTATGTAATTTTAATTAAAACAATGCCTTGAAAGAGAGCACAGCTGTGTGGGAAGTGTGTGCACAAATGTGGGAAATTAGCAATAGCATTCATCAGGAGTATATCCAGTTTTACTAAGTAACTCCTGTCCCACAAAATGACAGTTTACAGTTTAATTACACTGTTAAATATTTATAACATAGGCACACCCAAGGAAAATTTGACCGGGAAAAGTCTCCCAACTTTGATTTTAATTCCTTTTTTTGTGAAGAGTATCTATACTAATTACTATGGCTCAAATGTCAAGAAGTTCATATCGGCTGTATTTTCTAATTAGATAAAAATACCTGTAGTCCCAACACTTAATATATTCATTCAAAACGATCCTCCGGAAATTTTTATCGCTTGAAAGTTTGTTGGATTCACATTTTTCCGTTCATAATACGCGGAAATACATACTCTATGGAAGATCAACACTGGCAATATGGCCTCTGCAGCTACATCATTTTAACACAGGAGCAGCTATTGTATACCACTGAAAATGATGACGTAATACGCAAAGAAACTTGCGGAGGTACGTTCGGAGTATTTTGAGATTTATTATAATAAAGTATGTGAAACTTCCGAGAATATACAAAGATAAAGCAGACGAAACTTTCACAAGTGTCGATTCATTTGCACTTATAATATACATTGTATATAATAAGATCTACATTCTTCACATAATTTTCTTAAGTTTCTTAAAAGTTTCACGAGATTTTCAAAGAATAATGTTATTTTTATTGGGGTACTCTAGGGCGTTAATTGACTGTGCAAGCAATGTGCCAGATCAATCTGAAGAATTTCCGCGCGTGACTTTTAATTTATTTTACGTCAGCAGTTTTTGAGCTCACACATACTGCTCCCTGTTTACGTTGACGTCTACGTGCCGCCATATTAGACGGTGAAAATCCTATAGTAATACCTGTGTACTTTGAACTATCAACATGTTTGAATTCACGGTTTTAGACAAACCATTTCTTAAGCGATAAAATATTCCGGAGGGTCGATTCAAACATTATTGACACAGACTGTTTGTGTAGAAATTTATATTTAGTTTGGAAACAGGGTCAGTTTCAAATTCTTGACTTTTGAGCCATACTATAGTTAAAGACATAGTATCTACGAAAATGGTTATTTTTTTTAGTCGGCAATTTTGCGGAAATATCGAAGATATGACTGAATAATGATCTTCCACGTCGACACTTTTTTGTATAATTAGCGTAATTAACGGATAAATGCTGATTTGTTGTCATCGTCTGTAAGAATCAAACTCATTAATTATGCACAGAAACAATCCCAGAAGCACACGCAATGACCTAGATCGTATCGATATCAATCAATGGATGCTGAGGTAAGCACGTGTTGATTTATTTACAATTTCGACTTCGGCGTGAGATCCTACATTTAGACGGTCCTTGAGGCTTATCCATCGATCATGCTCCTTTCCAATATTTATCTTGGTCTTGTTGTATTTCGCCAGAACTTCTTTCCGATTTCTTTTTCTAGCTGAATCTGTCAATTTAACAGGTCGGCCACGATTTGTTTTTGCTTTGGACGCCATGCTTTTCACTATCAACAATGGGAATGCGCATGCGCAAATACAGGTCACGCTAAGGTTATATGAATATGGGCGGGCTTGCAAACGAATTTTTGTCGTACCGACAAAAAATAAAAAAAACCGTGGAAAGTTGTGAAATACAATAAAACTATACTTCTATGTGTTTTAATTCAACAATTTTTCGTTTTTTATCTCCAAATATTAACATATTTGACCCAAACAATTGAGATTGAAATATTTGAGGAAATCGTAGATACTATGTCTTTAAGCGTCAGGTTGATGATTAAAAATTAGAAAAAGGTTTTTTTTTGGATCATATGTAAGTCATATGTTCACCTCATTTTCTAATTCCTTGCCTTAAAGAGCTCACTACATTTGCATATAAATAAAAATCTGCATATTCTTAATAGAAGAGATGTAGCCGACAATTTTCATCTACACTGCTTTTCTTGCAAAAAGCTGGCTGCCAGCTTCTATTGAAAGGGTGTGGTGATGATTATGAAAGAGTTTCTGTCTGAGCCATTGTGTTTTGTGTGTAAATAACTACATGTCTTTTTAGAGTTAAACTTCAAAAGTCAAGGTGTAGTTTCTAACTTACTAAGTTCTAAGCTATTTTGATCACTCCATGTCTGCTGTTCATTTGTAAACTTTTCACATTTTCATCTTCACTGAAACCACAGAAGGGATTTTGAGGAAGCAAGTACTTAAACCAAGTTTGTATGTTTAAGCCAAATCACCCCAGGGGTGGATCCTGTCCCAGAGCATGTTTGTGTTTTTTTGGCCAGATTAGCCTACATATTATTCTTGGTCTTCTTTCCACATTAGTAGATGGTACTCAGGTGGGCGAATTTGTTTTATTACTATAGACAATTCTAGTTTAATCCATATTAAATACATGTATTAAACTAATGATTGTGTGGATAATTCCTACAATTGATTTTTTCTGTGGGTTAAGAAATACAAATGTATATATATGATATATACATGTACAATGACTGTCAATGTACATGTACATATGGATAGGCCTAGGTATCAGTTAGTTTTGTTCCAATCACAGTTTTTTTTTCTATAGTCTAGACCTCTAGTGACCTATAAAACCGAGTGTCTTCACCCTGTATCAATATACTGGTATGTTAAAAGTTGATAGGAACAGTTGCCACCTAACCCACAGAAAAAATCTATCTGTATGTGTATACAAATTTAAAATTCATTCCGCTTTTAGCAACGCTATCAAATATTTAGGATGAGATGAATCCCATTGAGAAAAGAAGCTCCAGCGAAATTTCCGTATCCAACTACAGTGCAATACAATGTTACATATTGCATGGGCGTATTGAACGCCATATTGTAACTGTATGGTTATAAATACATGCATGTAATAAATCGACAGTATTATATATATCTTGATTCCCACCATAAAGAACACACTCTACACAATCATTTAGTAAATTTTCATACAGCGATAAATTTTGCTCTCAATTTTTAGTTTCTCATAAACTCTGTCAAATCCTTTCTTGGAGTACTCCCAGGACTGTTGGACGAAACTGTAAGTACATGTAAAAATGCGTGACAGTGTGAAAATTTGAATCGTTGCAGATCATATTATTACGTACCTGTCACTAAAATGCTTACTTTGTATAATTTGATGCTGGCTTAAACTCATTTAACCCTTTTGATTTACATTAACACTCTATAAGACACTTGATATATATCTAAAATTACCTATCTATTATCTGATTCAAAATAAAATAGAATAACAACTTATATGAATGAAATACTAAAAGGTTTGCCATATACATTTTAAAGTAATTTTTCTTAAGTGTATTGGTTTTTTATTATTATTTTTTTTTTCGTATAAAAACATTGCAGCAAAAATCGAAATGATTGAGAGAACATGTACCGATATAATAAATTCGAAAACATATAACAAGCACATTTAAATTTCAAAGGGTCATATGATGATTTAAGTCATAATCAAGAAACTCAAAATTACCTCGATCAATTGAGTCCCTGTCTTCCCTGCATCTACAGAACCACAGGCCTACATGTAGGAATCATGAAATTCACATTTTTGATACCCTTACCCTACATATATTATTGCTACATACAATGTACCGGTTCTGAAGAGAATTGGCCCTGAGATTTTTAAGCAGTTCAAAATTTCTAAGTTTGACATGACACGCAACTCCAACATGCAACCCAGCACATTACATGCAAATTTAATGCACAGAACTGCAATGGATCATTATAAGACCTGGTGTCTCAGTTGACCTAAAACCCATTACAATTGACCTATTGTCAAATGCCGGACACAGCCCCTTTTACCAAACTTTTCATGTATGAGGTCACAATTAAATGGCCTCACCCCGTCAAATGCTTGTGTGATTATGACAAGTCAGTGGTCACCTTTCCCGGCTTTGATAAACACTATGTAGACAAATCAACAAGGTACATGTACATGTAATATTTGTATTGTTTCATGGTTGACATGATTAGATCTGGCCAACAAGCAAACCAAATTTGACCGAGGGTATGAATAGTGCTTTTAAGTTCTTTGATAATACCTTGAATCTTAGTGGTTTTGAAGCTGTATTGATACCTGTAATAATCTATGTTTTATTCAAGAGTGCAGTCTGCACTGGTGATAATTTCAGGGGTCAACAGTCATATTGAAATTTGTTTGTCCGATTGGAAAAATCAGTTGGCTGAAAATCAAGTGCAACATTTAAAGATCATATATTATTTTCTGTTTAAACAAGAAATTGTTATTGAATTAATTTTTGTTAATTAGACCTGATCTTACGACTACATTTATGACTTGCAACCTTCTTACAAAAAGGATTTACAAGTATGACCAAAATGCATCCTGTTTTTAGGACTGTCAAGGATCAGAACCTGTACCAGTATATAGGCATAAGTTATTGTAGTAACATAAGTGCCACAATTCTGACATCTGTGTAAATGTAGCAGGAATAAGTATTCATATACTATCAAGATCTTATTTGAAATTGTGTAAACATGGATTTAAACTTGAGTTACAAAAGGGTCAATAAAACAGAGCTACATGTAAGTCATCTTTTTGGGTAATTAACTTACAACTTATATGTAGGACTTGAACTGAAAAATATTCAAATGTGTGTTATCCAGTACATTCATCCATCATCATTTTAACAGTGATCGACATCCAGCTACATGTACAATAACACAATACAATCAGGGTTCCTACGGTCCTTGAAAATTCTGGAAAGTCATGGGAAAAAAGGGACCCTGGAAAGTCATGGAAAATTCCTGAAATACTGCCACAAATCAGGTGGTCCTGGAATTAGGATTATCAGCTAAAAAGTCATTGAAAGCCCCTGAGTTCAGTGTTGCATCAATATTTCTACAGTGTCATGTCTGCACCTATCACATGGCTATGGCAGCCTTCCAGTTTCTAATCTTTGTATTATATTATGCAGTGGACTCTCCTATGCAGTGCACTTCTTTCCATACTTGTACATGTAACCTTGTTTGGATCTTTGGATTAGTGTAGTATGTAGTTTAGAAAAGCTGGAATGCTGAAAGGGTTTGGCGTCCCTTGCCTCAAGAGCTAATTTTCACACATCTATAGGCAATACAGTGGCTGCTTGTCATCCCATGTACTGTCTGTGGTGGTGGTGGTGGTGGTACATTTACATATTATATGTAATATATATTATTAAACTAGAAGACCTCAAGCAGAAACTGAAATCACTGGAGTGATTATTTTCAAGAAAGATCAAAAGAGGAATTCTATGTGCAGTTACTGATTATGAATGTCCCATTATTCACTTTGTATTATGTATATTAGTAGGCTATTACATTACATATATTGGTAGGCTATAATAGTATCATGTACAATTTTATGTGGCCATGACTCTTGAAAGATTGGTGCATTGTTACGTTGTCGTAGAAACGTTCCCTTAAGGTGGTGGTTTGCTTTCTGTTCTGCTGAAATAGCATCTATAGCCAAGTAGTGTGCACAATACTTTTGCTGAATTTTTGTAGTTGGTATTTTACCTGACACTTTAATGTTGTTATCTAACACAGGTAGACTGTATAGTATAATAAAGTGGGTGGAATCGGCTGGCTGTAAGGGGTGGAGGAGGCCAGAAAGATTAGTTTGTATGAGAAAATTGTTTCAGAAACTCCGTTCAAAGTCCTGGAAATTGGATTATTTTTATCCTGGAAAAGTCCTGGAATTTAGTTTTCAATTTTCAGTGGGAACCCTGTACAATGGAACCTGTCCGAAAACAGCATGTCTTGAAAGATCACTATTACTTTTAGAAGACCACAGCTAAATAAATCTATCAATCAGACCTCCTTTGAGAGACAACCTGTTATTATATACATGTAATAATAAATCCTAGTTTTCTTTGAGCTAAGAATTAGGAATTTATATATGCTTCCTGTGGAATATGTTATAACTTGTTCACATTCAAATTTAATACCCCTTAGATTAATTTGATGTCAATGGGCTCCATGGATATTCCACGCATTTAAAATTTCTGATATAATACACAATAGATACAGTAAAACCTGCTTTACAGACCAGCTGTGTATAAATACCACCTGGTCACAAAGACCGTTTTTTGGTGTCCCCAATAGTATCTTTTATGTACAAATCAACCTCTATATAAAGACCCCCTCCCTATAAAGACCAGTTTTCTTGTGTCCCTAAGGAGGTTGCTATATACAAGTTTCACTGTAATGTTGATACGTTTCATTTTGTTTAAGTACTATTTTCCTTATAATTTATCATTTTATGTATTTCATTTTGAAATCGAAGTGATCTCGCAACTAGCAATGCCTAATATACCTACAGATACAGAGTCAACTCTTATAACATGATTGATTCAAATGATATCTTTGATATTGGTGGCAAGGGTTACTTGTTTGATTGCTTGTTTAATTTTTTTTTTACAATAGGCGGAAGATTCAGGAAAAATACTTTTTCAGGATCAAATCATTGCGACTTTGAAAACAAGAATGTATATACCGTATACATTTTGTAATATATATATTTTTTTCAAATTTCAGTCTAGCCTCATCACCTTAAACAAATTAAAACAAGATTTGGAAGGATGGAGAGAAGTTTTGTTACCACTAAATGGATTAATGAACTGGGATCGACCATATTATCCTGCAATCATTGTGGGATTGAATACTTTTATCTTTGCGTATGTATTGTTATATTAATATGAAAAAAAGCATTGCCTTTAAGAGAGCGCAGCTCAATCATTGTTGTATCATAACATAACATCAAATGCATTGGGTTAGGAAAACCACACACAATCTTAATACAATCATGTGATCACTGTGTGAATTATGGGAAGAACAATGGCATCTGCTCCAGCTCAAGTTTCAAGTTTTAGATGAAATCAGGAATAGTTTGTTTTTATTTCCTGTTTTATCCTATTTGTTTCATGAGTTGAGTGGATAATTTGATGAAAACATACTCCCAGAGTTCATTTCGGCACTCCTGGAAATTTACCAGAAAAAAATAGTCCCCAAAACATTTGATCAGAATATGCATCGGGTTGAAGCGTCAAGTTGACATTGTCCATATGCGTCTATCTTGGCTGCAGAATTTTTTAATGTTCTACAGTGTACAGCTTCTTCACAGTTCTGTC
Source organism: Atrina japonica (assembly GCA_030159075.1). Classification (NCBI taxonomy): domain Eukaryota; kingdom Metazoa; phylum Mollusca; class Bivalvia; order Pterioida; family Pinnidae; genus Atrina; species Atrina japonica. The sequence goes on along the minus strand of BROG01000417.1, from coordinate 556,747 downwards.
ACTTTTTTCTGTTATATACACATGTTATCTATGAGTTTGCTTTGTGAACTTCCTCTGGCCTCTGGCCATTCAAGCTGCACTCTCTATTGTTAATAATTATATGTATATCTAAAATATCAGTGTTTTTACAATAACATGATGTAAGCAAAGTTTATTGTTTTTATGACGTTGAGCAAAGCAAAAGGTCATATAGGGGTCATGCAGATTCCGACACTTCACAGTTTTTATCTGCTGCCTCAATACAATATAGTACACTAAAGCTAAGGCTTTGAACAAGGATATTCAGTGAGTGTTCTTTCTATTCATGCATTCGTTGTAACTTCTACCATGCTATGAACAATATTAGCAGGCAAATTAAACTTTTATGATAACTTTGATAAATGAATTGGTATATTCGCCCTCATATATGTAGAGAAGCTCACATTTTTTATTCCTACTACATCCAAGGTAAAAATTTTGCTCACATCAGGAATTTGCGCGTGACACAAACAAAATGTCGGAAATGCAAAGTCATTACTTAAAAGTGCATTGCAAATGAAGTAATAGACTACCACACTAAGAAACGTTTTGTAGACTGAGACTAGGCCATAACGACTAGGGTTGTACATCGATCCTGATCACGAAGCGCCTCCATTATTCTGGTAATGTGAACTGCACGAAGTGATGGATATGCTGGGATAGAGAAAAATACATTGCATAAAAACATGTTTGTGCATTTAATACATGACTAATAAATACCACATCGATTATATTTAACTTTTAGCACCAAGGAAACAGTCAGGCACTCAATATTTTACTTAAAACAATGAGTTAATGACCGGGACATGTACGTGATAAAAACACTGAATATTACTCCCTTTGGTGATTCTGTCAGGCAGGGAGCAACACGACGGAATCCCCAAAGTGATTAACAGAACATGTTAAACTGTTGATGAATGCCTTCGCCCTCTCCATAGGTTTACCTATGTATTATTTATAGGCTTACTGTATTCATTTGTACACACTAGGGTCTACTTCTATCGCATGAATACAGAGACTCGAAGAGAGAAGAAGAGCTAGCATCGACACTGTTTCGTATCCATGTACATGTTAAATCATTATCTCCTTCACAGGTTTACTAACCCGTGAATAAGTTCCTTTCAGAAAAACATGAAATTTTCTCCCCATGAAATTTAAAAACTATACAGTATACTTTATAGGGAAATGAGGAGTGGGGATGGTGTTATAACGTAAATAAGTTCTTGGTTTGAATTACAGGTTGATCTGGTATTATGAGCCATCGGTGCTGACAACATTTGCCTTGTTAGGATTAGCTGTAAGTCTTATAGACTTTCTGGTACCAGTGATTGGACCAAATCTTGTATCCTATAAATGGTATGTATGCCTCTAGATCTTTACCTTTCTTTTGAGAACCATTACATTCTGCATGATTTTACTTGAAACACTAATCTTGATGACTGTCATGAATATTGACAAGATATACAGTAAAGCCTGCTATAGTGGCCACCTTTCAATTAAATTGAACTTGTGTATAAGGGTTACTTGCACATAAAGGTCAATATTTTCTGGTCCCTTGGGTGGCCCCTATATACAGGTATCACTGTACATGTCCAGGTATGATATTTGTCAGGAGTTCTTAGATGACCATTGATGATTTGAGATTAATGTTCACTGGTATACAATCCATTTCATTTTTTTGGGCATATTGTCTAGAAAAATTTGCTTGGTGATCATCAAACTTTACATGCATATTGGTCATGCTTAGTGGATGACAGCAATTGATTTCTTTTTATGTCAAAAGTCAGTTTATTATGTTTACAGTATCACTATCAGATCTTGATATCATTAGCAGTAGGCCAGATTGCTACCATATGCAAATACTGGTCCACGAAATGATAAAGACTGTCATTCTTTCTACAATTTGGTTTATGTTGGATTTTGTTTTGGTTTGGTGTACTCTAATTTGGATTCAGTCTCTCAACACTCCTATTTTCTGATATGTTGTGTAGAGGATCTAACAAAACCCATTATGGGGTCACATGAGAGTGACCTCGTACTTGTAGATTTGTTTGACCAATGAAAGTGTTGCTTGTGCAATCTTGAAAGGTTATCAATTGGTACATTATAAACAACACTGAACACACAAAATACATGTAACACACACAAAATTCCTTTCCTAACTTTGGATAGGATTGAATCAGAAAAGATGCTCCTAAGGAATACTGCAGACTGACGATTTTTTTGTTACAAAAATGTGTTACATCTCTTAAGACTTTTACCATTCGATAAATTTTCAAGACCTTGTAAGTCATATTTTCATTGGTAAAATGTACATACCTGTGAGAGGTCACTCGCATGAAACTCCATAGTGGATTTCGTTAGATCCTCTATGTGACATATTACTCAGAAAACGAGAGCGATGAGAGATCAGTTTTTAACTAGATTGGTTTATGGTCACATGATACTCAGGTTGCCATAGCCCTAATATGCACATTAAATTGATTCAGTCAAGGGTCATATTTATACAGAATTGGCCATGATGTTATACTTATAATTAAAATCATGAATTATTTTGCAAAAGATTCATTGTGATTGCAGGGTGATAACTTTTTTTTAAAAAAGACAAGTGATTTTGAAAACCACCGATCCCTAGACACATTTGACTCGTCCTAATTTGTTACAAACTTTTATTGAACCACCGAGACTAACTATTCTTGATTTTTCTGATATGGAACTTAAAAATTAATAAATGAAAATGGCAATGAAGGATTTTGAAAGATGTCACAGTTCTGGATGAAAAATTACATGTCATGGGGGACAAGTACCCATCTACTACTTATCCCATGCCATTTTCACTTGTCCATTTTCTTATTTTGGTTTGGACAGTAAGAACAAATGCAGGATGTCACAGTAATGTTATAATTAATGTCACATATTTATATTTCACCATGTTGTAGAACATTTCTAACTTATCTTTAAACTTTAAACAGGACAGGAAAGGAAGAAAGACAGTTTGATGACATTTGTCGCAGGCTCTTGAATGCCAAAACTCATTTTCACAATGCAAAAGTGACCATGAATTATCTGAAAGTAGAGAAACCCAAAACAGTAAGTAATCCAAAATATGTAGGGGGAGGAGGAGTGTCCAGATTTTATGTGCAGCTGCTATCTCAACATTTATGCATTTTAGATTTTAGAAATTTTTGTTCAGCATTATTGCAAGTTAGAGTTTTGTAAAATTTGTATTCAAGACAACAATTGCAGTTCAAATATTTGACTTTAGGCCACCTGAGTGACTTGGGTGACTCGTTGTAAACTGTTTCCCTCCATTGCAAATGATGTAAAACCCTTTTTACGATGCCCCTCATTTCATTTGTCACCTCACTTTATGCCAAAATTTTGGAAAGTCCACTTGAAGGTTTCCCTCAACCTATCTCCAAGCCCCTTTATTATTATCCAAATTTGGAAAGTTCACTTGTCCAATTTTCCCTACAATTTCATTGAAGGTTTCCCTTTCTCCAAGCCCCTTTATTATTATCCAAATTTCGGCTGAACAAAAGATGGCAGTACATGTATAACAAGGTTTCACTGTACTTCTTTTTAAACATTGTAATCTTCTTACAGTCCAAAAGGACCAGTTCTCATATTTAGTATGTCGTATTGACAGTGATTAAACAAGTTCATTTTTATTGAATTCATTTTTGTCTTCAACAATTGTTGTCTCAAGTGAGAAATAACATTTTCTTTTCCGACCACAAATGGACTTGTACCAGAAAAATGTGAATGTTGAGCACTGCATATTGCCATAAGGGTATTTCTGTTTTTTAAGAGCCGACTTATTTTTTGTCAAAAATTAAGACATTTCATATTGTATGTAGTATGAATAATATTATACAGTCGAACTTGGTTATTTTGAAATTGAAGAGGAAAAAATTTTACTTTCAAATAAACAGGAGTATCAAAATAAATGGGTTATAATAGCAATAAAGCCATAAGACCAGGGAATCTTTTCATATATCAGGGTTCAACTGTATATATCATTTGATCTACACATATTTTTTTGCCAGTTTACTAAATTAGCAATACTTGATGTCGTAATCAACATCACCTAGTTTTACAATACCTCTTATATGATGTCATTTTTTGCTTTCTTTTTCTTTCAGTATTTTCTAATTGTGATGGGAACCTTGGTTGTGTTGGCTTGGGTCGGAAGTCGTATGGATAACCTTTGTATGACCTACTTTTTAGGTAAGTCGTTTTGAAGGTGGAGTTGGAAGGGATTGTCACTTTGGTCATGCCATTCAATTATCAAAACAGTCCTGTAATGTGAATACCGCTATTAAATGATATTACTGACATTATTTTGAATAGCATACCAGTATATGGCAGGCTGAAAATCAGACCATGATGCAACCCAGAATTGACTTTTGACATAAATAAAATTATAGCAATATTTATTTACTATTCATTACGGACAGTATCAAAAAGCTCCAGATATGATGCATATCTGTGTAATTTACATTTAAAATTTGACATACTATGCATAGTCAAAGTTTTAATACAGTAAAACCTGCTATAGTGGCCACCTCTATATAAGGATTACCTGTCTATAAAGGCCAGTTTTGAAAAGTCCCTTGACTGCGTACTTCAACTAAATTGAACCTGTGTATAAGGGTCACCTGCACATAAAAACCAATATTTTCTGGTCCCTTGGGTGGCCCCTATATACAGTTTTTACTGTATGTAATGAATACCATACAAAACAAGTTCCGTATTTTCCCTTCTGCTTTCCAGTACATTCCATTACTATATCTGTAAATCTTGAAAAGTCTTGGTTTGTAAAGTGCTTTGTTGGTGTGTCAGTTAAGCTACAAGGAGTCTCAGTATTGTTATGAGATTGAATGATTCAATTTTCCCCAACAAAATGAATCAACGTGAGTTGACTAGGTTTTGCCATCGAAAAAGAAGCAAATAATCTAAAAACAATTATCAAGTCTATTTATATGGCATGATAGGGAAAGTACTGACGATAGATAAACTATGTATCATGGGAATAAAACTCCTGTGAAAACTTTCCCATGGTTTGAAAAAACTAACAGTATGAATGGTATAAACAATTGTTTTGCTTATAAAACAAAGTGATTTAAAATTCTGCATATTACTGGTTCATTTTGATTCCAGGGAATCATTACTGGTTTGCCAATTACTGTTACTGATTCATTTTAGTTTTAATGAATACAAAATTCATTAGTACTAAAAATTATCTGGAGCACCGTTTTCTGATACAGTGGAACATTCTTCAGAGACCACTGTCATAAAAGACCAACTGTTTTCGGAGTCCATACTCTAAAAACCACTCAGTTAGATAATCCTTTGAATAAAACTTCAATTGACAGACCACCTGTCATGAGAGACGACATGTAAGTGGCAGGTTCCACTGTAGTATAGATAATACATAATCCTTCAATTTTTAGGAGTTCACAGCACACAATACAAAATGATCACACATACTGATACTCAGATTATTGATTTCTTTCGCAAAGTTAAAGGGGCATTAGTTGTGTTTACCAAAATAATTAAGTCCCCCAAACGAAGTGGGATGACATTATGTGTTTACTCCATTTCTTCTTATTATTATTATTATTGGTCGAAATTTCAAAATTGTCTGATTTTGATAAAATTTGGAATTAATAGGTATCAAGCGATTGCAATTTGAATCGTATGAGTTTTGTTGCCATCTATGGCAAACCGGGCCTTCTGATAGGTCATATTGTCAACTTTGTCTTCTTTTGATGAAATTTGAAATTTATTGGTATCAGTGATTGCAATTTCAGCCTTATGGCTTTTATTCCTTAAAACCTGTGAAGAACAATTGCAGATTTGTATGTAATAAATGCTGGTTGATTTCAACATGACTTGATCCAAAATCATGTAACAGAGCCGTGTTACAATTAGCCCTTGTTTTTTTTTCTCACTTTTTCTTCTTGAACTTAATGTACAATTACAAATAAGAGCTACGCACAGGCATAAAAAATCTTGTATTCCTATGAATATTGTTTGGAAATATTTGTGGTAGTTAAAAAGGAAAGCAAATCTTTTTTAAAAAAACTCTACCTAAAACTGATTTTGGGAGAAAAAAATCCCTTTTATTAAGATCTCATGCATCTGTCCATCAGTCTATCCAGTAAAGGTTTTGATCAATGTTTTGTTATTGCTCACCATTGAACATTCACTTAACAAAGGTTAAGGTAGGGGACTTGTATTAATTCATTAGTACTCTCAGAATGCTTCTGAGTGCAAAACAAATGTTTTGATTTAGAAGGAAGTTCACTCTGACCATTACTTACAGTTCTCTCCTGCTTTTGCTCTCTCTCTCTCTCTCTCTCTCTCTCTCTCTCTCTCTCTCTCTCTCTCTCTCTCTCTCTCTCTCTCTCTCTCTCTCTCTCCCTGTCTCTCTCTCCCCCTCTCTCTCTCTCTCTCCTCTCTCTCTCTCTCTCTCATGACTTTCTGTCTGTCTCACTCACTCACTCACTCATAACTTTGATTTTTCTTTTCAGTTAACTTGATACTGCTAGTTCCAGGGATCAGAAGACATGCAGTTCTTCAGAAATATTTCCAGAAAATCATTGATACAATTAGATCCTTAATCGGAGGGAAATCCAAAAAGCTCAAATCTTCATAAGCAAAACATCAAAGGAACTGCTATGCTAGTTGCTACATTTGGTTCATGGATTTTGGTCCCCACCAGCAGAAGTGAAGTTTTTATCATTTCATGTGTATTTCAGTTTCACCAAATATTACCTGTATGTTTCTTAAATATTGCATAGTTTTATTTTAATGTTTTTGTGTTATCTGTTTTAAAAATCTATGAAATAGAAATGTGTTCTGTATATTTTGTTGGTAATGACATTTGTACTTAATAAGATTGTCAGGTTTTTTTCCCTTGAAAATGAGAAGTTTTGCTAGCCTATTGACCCCCCACCGCCTCCTAAAGATATGCATTTCTTGTCAGACTTATCAGACAATACACGTGGTTTAATGTTAATCTTTTTACTGGAATTAAAAATGGCACATTTTCAACAATACCATTACATTAAATCTCTAAGTCAGGTTTGGTATTATGATTCCACTAAAAAAACAAACAGTATATCCTCGACACCATTTTTCACATACGGAAGAGTTCTTGTATATTAAGTGTTATGTAAAATAAATAAACCAAAACTAACATTTATCAAAATACTTTTGTTCATTATAGATTCTTAAATATGGCTAGTTTAATAATCACCTTGAAATAATGAAAATATCGGGAATAAGAAACTAGAATGCTTGATTTTTTATGTGCTTGAAAATAGATGGTCAATTGATTTATATATAAATGTCAATGTGCACTTAATCACATTTCATGGAATCAGTTTTTTGAAGGACTTGGCTTTTGAGTTGATTGTAGCTACTTCTTTTGTAATTGCTTTTTCTGTTGTTTTCACAGAATGTTATTTATTACAACATTATAAGTGGACCATTGTAGATTCTGTTTGTTTTATGATTTAAGACCTAACATCATGGCTTGGCGTTTGAAAGTAATAGATAACATACATGTACATTGTTTAACAATATTCATTGTAAAAAGAGAATGGGTTCAGTTTTGAAAAAAATATTAAGCTTGATTTACCTGTAGATACACTGATACAGAACTAAAATATATATATATATATATATATATATATATATATATATATATATATATATATATATATATATATATATATATATATATATATATATTAATATTACAGCTTGTTTTACTAAGCTTAACTGTATTCCAGTGCTTCTAATCTGACATCCAATGTTAAATGGAACTATGTTTTTTATGTAAATCTCGTCTACACTGGTAAAAGGAATCAAATTTGGTTATGACTTCCTGTAATTGAGGAGATATATTGATGCTGAATTAGTGGATATATTGCTGACTGTCTGAATAAGTCCAGACAAAAAAGTGTATCACAATGAGCTTGATTAATTTATTATGTCTATGATGATGTTTTGTACAGGTAAAATTCAGTTGGTGTTAGGCAATGACTATAGATATTTTGGAATGATTGCTGTCGTGTGGATTCGTTTACGTCAGTTAAATGACAGATGATAAGAAAATACTCTACTTGCTTGCGGACACAACAAGAACCAAATAGCAAGCTCTTGCATGAAATATATTTTGGAAGATGCCATAGATTATATCATTTTTGCTTTTCGTATAATTGCTTGCCTTCACTGTACTGTGATACTGTATGTGTTGGGGAACCAAGTACTGTTATTTTGTCAAATTTATCAACCTTTATTTTACAATTAGTTTTGTTCAGTATTATTTGAATTGTTAAGTTTTATTGTTCTGTTATGTAACTATCTGATTTTTTTCATATCCAATACAGTTTTGTGTGTGTGCTATATGGTAACTTTACGCCTGTTCTTGTTCCAGGCTTTTGAAATTTGGTACGCATCCAGGGATTTTCTACAAGGCTGAAATAAGGCTTCATTTCCTATGTGCAAAATCATTGCATTTTTCTCCCAATTTGCAGTTGAAATTGCCCAATTATAGTCAAATGACAATGAATTTGAAGAGATTATTGCATTTTCACATTTCCCAATTTTAATAAAATGTTGCTAAAATTCCCAATTCAGAAGGCCTAGGCCCCATTCCCAAAAGAATGTGGAAAATCCCTGGCATTATTACCATTCAATTTACGTATTATTTGTCTTCCAGTTGTATATTTGATTTAAATGTGTTTTTGAAGGATTGAAAGAAGAAGTGAATAATATACTCAAAATTTTGAGATAATAAAGCAAGTTAGAATCAGATAGGAGCTCTGGAACTTGTAAATTAAGGTTTTTCTTAATCATATTATAATAGGCGAATGCTTCCATTCATTCAAGATTATTCCAACCAATTACCTTCCATCATTGTGTGATGTATGTGTGATGTGGGTGTTGGTCTTCCAAACTTTTTGAACACTTTGAATTACGTAAAAACAAGTGGGCAATTTTTTATTCAAATGTGGTATGTCATATCTACACTTTAAAGGTGAAAAAAAGGTATTTCCCGAGCCCAGGTTCAGAGTTGCTGTAGACAGGTCGGAAACTTGGGTAACCAAAAGGTTCATTCTGCCTCTTTTTTTTTTTTTCTTAACGTTATTGATATCTATTGAGGTGCATGCACTTGATTTCTTATCACATTGGACAAGAATAACAGATTCCTCTGAAGGTTGCTTTAGTCAATCATGAGATGGTTTTGATACATATGATTATTAACATTTTAGAATTTTCATAATTTGTAATGCAGTCATTGAGGCATAATTTGCTGGAAGCTGAATGTACAAATCAACTTTTACGTTCAGTATACATTGCATGCCTCTGAAATTGTACTTGCTCTTTGATGCCCCTGAAATTGTACTGGTGTTTTTTGTGTTGGATGAAATGTTACTAACATAATTATGGAAGTGTAACAACGTTTTTGATCACTGTTATAGTAACAATATATAGTTCAACAGTATTTTTCAAAGTTTTTTGTTTTTCATGATCACATATTGTAAAGGTTTTTAGAGTTTGTAGCTGCTTTTACAGATTTCTTTTTGATGCGTATTTATTCAGTGTACTACAATATAAAAAGTCTTAGATACCAAGGTATAAATCACTAGGATGTCCAGGATAAAAGTACAGATCTGGCAAAAATTGGACAAAAACGGACCTCTTGAAATCCAGAGGTGGGATCAGGTGCCATGGAGGAGTAAACATCCCCTGTCAACTGGTCACACCCACCGTGAGTCCACAGTCAGCTTCAAATGAAATACGTGAAGAATGAATCCTTGTCATAATTGGTAAAATAAGGAACACTTTTACAATAATTGCTGAAAACTTTCATTTCAATATTGTCCCATGTACACAACAAAAACATCCATTTGCGGTTCTTTATTGAACTATGAAGGTAGATAGATAACAAATTCTTGGTTTATACTCGCATTAAATAGCTACAAACCACTAATTCATTTTCTATGTCTTAGGAAGGTATTAGTTCTCTGCTGAAACATGAACATTTGTTTCAGGGAACAACTGGCATGACAAGTGTCATGGGAGAAGAATGTGATAAAGCATACTCATTGTTCGTTGTGAGAAATGTAGCACTCATATACTAGATGTTGTTATTGTAGAAGTTAGTCAGTTTTTATGGATTTTTAAAAAGGTCTCTTTCCTGTCATTCGGGCAATGAGGGCAGAAACAAATCATCCCGAGGAAGTTTGAGGCCTTAGAAATAATTACTCTATAAATGTATTGCATTCAAACTCTTGGTACTGAGTTTTGTCTTTGCTGATTTCTTGTATATTGTTTTCTTATTTAGTTATTATATTTAGTAGGTAACTTTAGTACTTTTTCGAAAAATACCTCTAATGCTCATCCTCTTATCATTTTGTATTGTGGCAGCTGATGGTTAGAGGAAACTGCCTCTTTTTTGTCGTTTCTGGTGACAGCTTAGGTGGTATTGTCAATTATTTTGTTACAACAGCCTTCTGGTATCGTCAAGGTAGAAATATCACAAAGGATATTTTAATTTGTTTGCTGATGGGTATTTTTAAGTCATTAATGGTTAAGTGGATATCAACATGCCTAGAAGATGAAGGGGGTATAAGGTATTCATATGTCTTAGTTATCTTGTTACATTGTCAAAACTTATGATTCTTAGGTAGAGCCTAGAGGAAGTGTTTGCATTTAGGATGTTTATCTATGTTATTTTATACCTAGTATACAGATATGTATGGAAAATATGAATGTTAGATAAATGTATTGAAGTGCCTCCCAATATGATTACATTGTTTCTGAGAGATTAGTGTTTAGAAGATTTATTGTAACACCAAAGTCCATGACATTAAATTTAATATGTACTTAAATTCCTTTGAATACCGGTAAATTTTCTATGCATTTCTTCCATATTTACCATAGGGGTAGTTAAATTTAAATTTAAATTTAATTCGGTGGGAAATATGATAACTAATTTCAGGATAGATGGATATTTTGATGAATTAGGTGATTTGTCCATTGACCATTAAAGGTCACTCAGGTGTCCTTCTGCAATCCATTGCATGCATGTCATTGGTAAACTGACATTTGAAATTTTTTTCAGGAAAAAAGTAGTCAGATATCTTCATATATGGATGGTGTGTAAAATTAACAAGGAAGATAAGTTCTGGAGAAATTACTGACAAAATATATTTTTCAAAATTCTTTATGATGGGATGTTAAAGTTTTGATCCAAGATAAGGGTTTCATTTACATATGAAAACCCTCAAATAGACAATGTTTTAATAATATTTTGTTAATTGAATTTCTGTAATGAGCTTCAAATTTCCCTGGATGTGTTTGGAAATGCTTTGTTGATCTGCATTTTTTAGATAGATCCAGAAAAGAGTTTTTTTTTTTTGTAAATGAAAGTTATTGGGATTAAATGCACTTTACCAGAAGATAATTGATTCCTCTAGGGTACCATATAAGACCAAATTGTAAATTGTTGAACCAGTTTAGTCTTAAGTTAGAGTAATATTTTCATCTTAGATCATATCTGCATCATATGATTTGTTTTAGTGGATTATTGTTTAATAGTGCTGGTGAACTCTATAGTTTGGACCAATGCAAACACATCAAAGTGTTTTATTATTATGGATACCTAGCCATTGGAAAGTATATTTAGCTACAGGTCAATTTATGAGCACCTGTAAGCCAAACAAAAAATGCAGGTATACTCCCAAGTATCCACAAGTCCCCAAATCATGGTCCAATCAGATGTGACTATTATCATCATTACATGACTATTATGGATGCTGGTAGCTGTTTTAAGAACATCAATCTGTATTGTACTTCACGTGGTCAGAGGTAATTGACCTATGGCCAAATGCCCGACACGGCACCTTTTGGCAAACTTTTCTATTATGACGTCACAGTTAAATGGCCCATCAAACACTTGTGTGATAATGACATCACAATTGAATGATGTCAAAAAAGCATATGGACAGCTATGGGTCAGACACTTGGCGATAGGTCAATTGGAGTATGGTCCAGAGAAGGAAAACTACTTCAGTAATTGATAGATAGTGTTGTTCATATTGCTGGATTTGATGAGATATAATTTGTCATTTTATATTTTTGTAATATTTGCAATATATTTAGAAACATTTTGTGTTCATCATTGTACATATGTTATCTGGTCATGGTTATAAAGGTAGTCATGAAATATACAACAGGTAGCTAGCGGTACTTTACTAATCCATAGCGTATTTGTTCTTGTTTTAAATACATAATTGGAATGTGTTGATTTTTTTGTTGTAAAACGGTTGAGATGAGATTTATCTAACTATGTTAATTTGATGTTTTTGTTTGAAGTTAGTTACCTAAATTGCTGACAACTTTTAGCTAAAATCGGGTGAATTCATTTATATTTTCTGTTTTTAAATACTAAGCTGAATATATAAATATGAAGATACTTGATTGAAGATACATTTGTATTTAAATCGATAGAATACCTCAGATAGAAAATGGTGCCATAGGTGATTGTCTCATTTGATCTAAAGTTGAAAATTTCCCCAGGAATCAAAACAAAATTGAATAATAATTTTAAGCTACAGTGAAAACAGTAAAACTGGTGAAAATTGACTACATTTTGGAGAAGCATAGAACCTTCTGATTTCCATAGTAGAATTGGAAAAAACTCGGATGAAAAGTTCTGTCAAACCCTATGTATATTATCTTTCTGAATTTTGCATATTATAACATCCAAAATTAACCTGTGGGGAGATATTATCACAATGGGTGAATTATTTGTAATGGATCATATATAATTTGATATTTATTAATGACTAATGAATTGTATTCATACAAATACAACACTATGAGTGTACATTTAGTGTATCGCATAACCAATGAAATCATTTGTGGTCACTTTCATGATATATATGTAAATGAAGGACATGATCATTAAGGCTTTGAACTTTCTAGTTCTGTGGTATATATGTTAGAAATATTTTAGAACTAATTACTGTAACAAAAGTGATGGAGATGGAACATTGGTGTTCACAGCAGCTAACATTGAACTCATCATAGAGTATGTTCTTTTGTGATATTAATTTTAGTAGAGAGTGTAGCCTTGCTAAAGAACGGATGCAGTATGTGACAAAAGAAAAAAACAAGAACAATGTTATTACAAATTCATTCAGCATTCTTCGTTTATTCTGACTTTACAGTGACACAGTTCACATGTGATTGTTATATATATTTAACAGTCAATAAATTCATGGATAATACAAGAAAAAATGTGAGCAAAAATATTATTTTAAAATAAACAAAAGATTTAATTAATTCAATTAATTAATTTTCTAAAACACCAACAGTAATTTTTTAAGATGTAACTTGTAAATTCATATTTGATCTCATTGGCGATGATTTGTCAGTTTGCTTATACAATATGTATCTAATTCTTGTCAGTGTTGCATAATATCCTTAGTATTCCTCCAATTGTATAATGATTAACTCATTCACCCCTAAAGACACATTTGGACTGGCCATTGATTTATAGGACAGTCCATTGTTTTTCAAGGGTTGATGAGTTAAGATATGCTTCAGAGCAGGTTACTTTTGTCTCTTCCTATCGTAGAATTCCATTCGATATTATATGATGAGTGTTTCTAATCCAGTGTATTATTGTTGTAATGGTGTAATAATACATTTTATATATATATGTGTTATTTAATATATAATAAAATTGTGCTTCACGTAAGATTTTGTCTTATTATTTATTTACTAATATTATAAACAGGATACCAAAGTTAAGGTTTTGCAAAATAAAGCCAGAACAAACGCTCAAGACAATCGTTTCTGTCAATAAGAGTTCATCAGTTGTGCTCGAATTTTATGTAGTGTCAAAAGAGGAACTAGTATTATACAAGGCTGAGGGGTGTCCAAGTAGCGCAGTAGTTAGTGCCCTCGCTTCTCACCAATGCGACCTGGGTTCGATCCTTGGATTTGACGGGGAGTATGTATGATGGTTGGCAAGTTGGAAATATGGGTTTTCTCCGGGTACTTTGGTTTCTTCCCACAGCAAGGACCCCCCCCCACACACACACACACACACACACACACCAATGTCGGGGCCAACGAGACAATTGATATAATTTGTCTCAACTTGTTTTTCAATTGTTGTAAAATAAATAAAGTTTAAACTACAAGGCCAAATACTAAACCTAAATGTATTGTCAAATACGGCTAATAGTATAGTAAAATCAATATAACCTGGCGAGGTAGATTATCGTGAACCCTTACTTGACTTAGATGAGTTTAAATTTTAGATCATTTAGCATAACGGCATATAGAATTACACTGTCAAGAGTAATCTTTCCTACTTGCCACAAGTTTCCAGTGAGGAATAAACTATATTCTAGTGCAGCTTGTCATAACTTAAAAGCTAGTAGAAGCATCCATATGATAATCATAACGTTACTCTGCCCCGCCAAGTTTTGCTCCTCTTGAGGAGTTTAGAATTTAAACAACGGTGCTATTCACAAGAAAAATTACTGATATAAATAATCAGCTGGCACTGAAATAATGCCAGATGTGTAGGAAACATTGGGGAAATGTTTGAGTCCCTGGAAAATAAAGAACGATGGGAACAGATGAATAGTAAATTGATTCACATAAAATAAGTGAATCAAATTCTACAAATATACGGAAACGATAACAATTTTAAATACATGAAAGAAGCCAAAATGTCCTGTTAAAAAATAATGTGAAATATTTAAAGATTCACATAGCAAATAGACAAAAGTGAAATTTGGCACATGAAATTAGAGATCAGATGTACACCAAATGAATCTAGTATTGATTCATCAAACTTGACATCGTGATGGATATTTTGTCATTTTATCATATTAACGTTTTAGAAGATTGTGATAATAAATTACACGTATATATTTCAAGATGTCCTAATCACAATTGTGTATGAATTAACATTAATATATCATTATTCTGTCTGAAGATTAAAAATGTACTGTCTTATAGGACTGTCAGAAAAGTATCCTTTGAAAGCACCATAAGTGAGCAATGTCACGCTCACACCAAACGCAATATATATCCAAACACCGGTGTTGGACGTCTTCTTAGAATTTGTTTGAAACTCGGGATGATGTAAATCTTGGAGAAGCGATGTTACGATCTTTGGTCGAAGGTAATATAACACCTATCACCAAAAAGAAAATACTTTCATTTATAGGTACATGTAAAAGATGAAATGTATGAATGGAAATTTGAATTTTGAGAACTTTTGACATTTATTTTATAAACATCGAATCTGTGAAAAACATCATTTATATGGTGACATTCAACTACTGAACAAGACATATAATTCTGTACCTCGTTGGCAGTCCTAAAACCAGCTTGGACAGCTCCATTCATTAGGCCACACCACACTGTTCCAGTCTCTGTTCCTCCAAAATGTACCCTATAGAAGAATATCATTTATTTAAGAAAGATTAGAGTGTCATCTCTTTTAGAAACGAGCTGCAATATGAAAGAGTTACAAAAATACACTTGGACCCATCATGGTGCCAGATTTTGTCAACTCATTGCATCAATCACACAATATTTGGTTATGTAATTTTCTTCTCGTCATTTTCGTTTACAATAGGCACATTTGGATTCAATTTACTTTGATACAATGGAATATATTTAAAATATCATAAACATAATTCCAAAGTTATAGATTTGCGAAAAAGGACAAAAAATGCCAAACATGACCATTTCTGTCAATACGACACCATCAGTAGAACTCGAATTATAAATACATGTAGATGTATAGTCCCGAAAGAAAAAAAAAGTTGTATCAGACAAGGCCAAACACCAAATCTAAATGTATTGTTAAAACAAAAGATGACTATCTTAGCTTTTGAGGAGTTTAGAGTTTAATCAACGGTACATGCACTAACGATACGAAATACCACTTCAGTTTAAAAAAATCAACTGATACTAAAATACCTGTTACTGGGTTTATGTATACATTTAGGGACATTTCCCCATCAAACCCCTTTTTCACCATTAAAGAATCACATTCCTTGTTAAGTGAACTGCTTCGGGACAAGTTTTTACCTGTCAAAAATTTCTCTCAGTGTTTGGTTAAAATATTTTGTGGATCCCGGTATAAGAGATTTCAGGAAACAGCCGCCATTATACGGTTCTATACTCCAGTCCTTCATATAAAAATCTGTGTAAAATTTTACTTCTGATCCCAAAATATTCTCTAACAGATCTAAGACTTTATCCTCGAGCACATGCATCTGAAAAATATTAGATTAGATATCGTCTTGAGCATTATAACTTTGGTATTATGTTTATAATATTGAATACACTTCACTATCATACAGGTTTACAGATAAATTGATATAATTGTAGCCAGAAAAATTCAACAGCCAGAAATTTCTCATTAGAGGGCGCTGCTACCAAATTTGTTTCAGTGTTTTAAATATTGTTTTTTAATCAGAATCTTCCGATTATGGACTGTAAGACAAATGGCTGATGTAACTATAATTTCATTTTACTATGAAGATGAAGAAATATAAATATTTCAAATCACGTACAAGTAATTGCTTACTTTACTAATCACACCTCTGGTTTTCTCAGAGATCTGCGTGTGTCCAATGTACAACATATTTTATATAATGACCTTCTGGACCCGAAGTCACTTTTATTTCCTTATTTTGACTGTATAATCGCTTGTAAATTTTTGGGTTTGAGTAATTAAGAAACATATTATTATTTTATCATTCACATATAAATATTTGCGTCACACTTATGATATTTTCATGTAAAAATGAATAAATACGTTGAGTGGGGTACTCAAAATTTGAGTACGGACTCAAGCTATTTTTTAATATTTTTGAAGTTTTCTTCAAATTAGCAATAATTTTGATCATTATTTACAACTATATTGTCAATATACAAACATGTCCAGTTACAAAATTAATTTTGCGTGTTATTACCTTAAAATCATGAAAACTTAGTTGAGTTTGAGTAATGAGTAAATTTGTTGACTTCGGGCCCAGGACTTCCTGATGGTTAACATTATGGTAACTGTACTTTTTCGATTATATGTACAAGTAATTGAAATAAATATTTCTAAACCTTTACTACATCGCTGATTATACATTTATAATTTCATCAGTTTACCTCGAATTTAAAAGAGATGTAGAGTTCCAAAACAAAATGCGGTATTATACAAGGCTGAAAATAACCTAAATGTATTCTTAAATCCATCTATGAGTAACCACTGTATAACTAAGAAGTTCACTGTCTTAGTTTTACTCAAATGAATATTTAGATACAATACAATATACTTACATCATGTAGTAAATTTTCTATTTTGCTGAGTGTGATAAATCCCACTAATGCTGGATTCCCCCTCGCGGAAGTTCCATCATACACAATACCGAGCGGGCCATATTCAGGGTCCTCTAATACTGTCTGGAAACCATGTCTATCTTTTTCTCCCGATTTGTAGCACCAAAACGCCTAAAACCAGGACAGAAAATATTTTCTTTATATAATTCTTCATATGTTTCATTGTACAAGCATTATACATGTATATAGATAAAGATATCCAAGAGAACAAACTCATAAAAGTATAATTTTTCAATTTCATTTTAATGAGAAAATATCAGAATACGATTACCGGAATTATAAAAGAAAAAATATACTACCTGATCGTAGGTAAACACGAACTTCAATACGAAAGCTAAAGGAATTTTGTTGAGCACATCTAGTTTGTGTGAAGGTAATGCTGGGAGGAACCTAATCTTTGCTTAAAAAAATGAAAATGAATACGTAATATTGAAGGAACACTACTGAGAGACAAATCATCATTAATGAAAATTTTAAAGTCAGATAACTGATGAATGTTTTTTATCGTCAAAGGGGCATTAGCTGTGTTTCGCCAAAAAAAAAAGAAATATTTCAATTTTTTCTACTTTTACTACTTGTACTTGGTGTAAAATGACAAATAAGAGCTATACTCAGACATACAAATCTTATATTCCTATATATTATGTGAAAATAAGGTCAGGTCAAGTGTGGTATACATATTTTAAAAAAGGTTGATTAATGAATTGCAAATAAATAACTGTCAAACTGGGTTTCTCAAGCAATTTTCACGAAATATATAGGAATTTAAGATTTTTTTTATGTCTGTGTATATCTCTTTCTTGTTATTGTATATCGATCTAAGCAGTAAAAAGGAAAGGAACACAGCTAATGCCCGTTTAAACTCATTTTTAAAGATATAATTGATATAAAGTAACATTCTTCATTTGTATAAAATGTGTGCAAGAAACTTAATATGTATAACCATCATAATATATATTGATAATATGTATCAATCGGACAATAAATAAAATGTTCTTCAATCTTCGATCTCTGAGGCAGAAGGTATCAAATGTGTAACCAACCATCGTAATTCGTATCACTGAAAATATTTCCTGTACATAATTGGAATATTTCAAATATTTACTAAAAGGTTATTAGAGTTGAATAATTTATTTCTTATGATATTCCTCATATTTTACACCCAAATTGATATATTATTTAGCAGATATATATGCATAAGTAATGCAGTCACGATAAACATAAATTATTTAATATATTATTTAGCATATGTATATGTATAAGTACTGCAGTCACGATAAACATAAATTATTTGATACATTATTTAGCATATGTATATGTATAAGTACTGCAGTCACGATAAACATAAATTATTTGATACATTATTTAGCATATGTATATATATAAGTACTGCAGTCACGATAAACATAAATTATTTGATATATTATTTAGCATATGTATATGTATAAGTACTGCAGTCACGATAAACATAAATTATTTGATATATTATTTAGCATATGTATATGTATAAGTACTGCAGTCACGATAAACATAAATTATTTGATATACTATTTAGCATATGTATACATATAAGTACTGCAGTCACGATAAACATAAATTATTTGATATACCAGCTTGATGTGGTGGTATGGCTATAATTACTCTCATACACCGTATCTGCTGTCTGTGTTCTGTAATTACCGTTACGATGTTGTCTTCCTGTACAAAATATTCAGAAATGACGGTTAAAACATTACATTTCATAGTTTAAGAACTAATATTATATCTATTTTTATTTATTTATCTATCCACTTATTTTCATTGTTATGTTGAATATATCATTATAAAAATTCATTTCAATAGTAATAATAAACTTTGAAAATCTTAATTTAAAACACAAAAAAAAGATTCAGATCAATTATTTTGATCTTTGATCTAACGTCTGAATATCATAGCAAAGTGACTTCTTGGAATTGCACCGGAAATGCCTTAAAATGGGAAATTCTTTTCGTAATTTAACACAACACTAGAACAATTGTGTATATTCTTTGTTAAAGATTGCATGGACAAATAATTGGAAAACAAACCTGCTTGATATCTACAATTGGTTGTCTAAATAAAATATTTCCTTTTCCTATATTTTGTACTAAATGGTTGCATAATTGTTGTATTCCTCCCTGAAAGAATTTAAGAATAATTAGAAATACAAACAATTTCTTTTCATGAGGTGATACCATAAAATATATAACTATATTTAAATATTATTAACAATACCAAAGTTATAGATTTACCAAAAAGGCCAAAAGAAATGCCCAAGACGATCGATTCTGTCAACAAGACTTCATCAGTTGAGTTCAAATTTCATATAAATGTATAAAATATAGCACTATTAGAATTTTCGTTTTAAGATCGTATAGCATACGATTTTAAAAGTTAACATTTGACAACACGATATTTAACTAAAAGGAGTAAAGTAACAATATTCGTACATGTAATAACACTAGAGCCATTATACCAGAGTAGGATGACACTTGATATAAGACGAGGTTGTAATTTAGTTTTAGTTTTATTCAAATAATATATTTGTGGAGAAGTTATTTACTATATATATATAAGAGTATAAATATAAAAATTTCAGATACCAAAGTATAAATCAATAGAATGTCCAGGACATGGATACAAATCCGGTAAAAATGGACAAACACGGACCTCTGGAAACCAAGAGGTGGGATCAGGTGCCATGGAGGAGTAGGCAAATGCATTTCATAATTTAATATGACTTACTTTAACACGAAAGTCCTTTCCCTTATACTCATGCGTTTTTGTAAATAAACCGATACCTCCGGCTGAGCTGACATTCATTACGAAGTATAGTAATGACATCTCTGAAGAATCCAGACCAAATAAACATCTTGTAGCAACATTTACTAATTCTTTAGCCTCTGTAAGATATAAACATTAATTGACCTTTTTTATATTTTGATTTTGATTTTTGCTTTAAGCCACACCCAACAACCTTTTAGTTATATGATGACTGCCTGTTTTTAATGGTGGAGGATATAATCCGGTAACACTGTTCCTGGGAAAAGAAAATTAACAGGGAATTTTTTTCTCACAAAAATCAGCTTAGGTTCCAGCGGGGCTTGAGCTTGCGCTGACCAGAAGTGAAAGAATTCATGGGTCAAAGAGGGATGCTCTACCACTCGGACATGGATCCCCCTGAATTGGTATATTGCAGATATTAGGACAGCACATCCTCTCTCTCTCTCTCTCTCTCTCTCTCTCTCTCTCTCTCTCTCTCTCTCTCTCTCTCTCTCTCTCTCTCTCTCTCTCTCTCTCTCTCTCTCTCTCTCTCTCTCTCTCTCTCTCTCTCTCTCTCTCTCTCTCTCTCTCTCTCATAATAATAATAATAATAATAAAGTTCTAAAATGTTCAAAAATCGACACATTATTATTCAAAGACGGATTTATTTTAAATTTAAGTATTCAAAGACTTTTAAAAAGTTTTCAGATGTTTACCTTCCGTCCATAAAGCTTCACCAATATATGCTTCAAATGTTACTCCATCACATTCGAACGCATGAACACAGCTGTAAACATCAGACCCAAGAGCAAGAAACTTGTTTCTTAATCTTGATAGCTGAAATGTAAATTATATTCAGAGCTGCTATTTTTGTTTAATCCCTAGTATTTATGCTGATCTAATCTTAATACTAAACATAGATACCAATGTGTTACTGGTACGGAAGTTCATAAAACTACATACACGCATTGTGGACAAACATGGGCGTCTAGAAAATCCTGAGGTGGAATCAGGTGTCATGGGAAAGTCAAGAAAAATAACGCGATAAGTTCCTGTCTTGATTCTTTGTGTATACAGAACTATAGTAAATGATATGTACGGTTTCTGTGAATTGAGCACAGACAGTAAATATGCAAATTTATATGTTTTTGTATTTCATGTCTTATGTCACATGTATTATTATTTTATTTTTTTTTTATTAATTTTGGTTTAATTTTTCTATTTTTCTTTTACCTATTTGAAACATTTATCAGATTAACTACTATAGGTTTACCAAGGTAAAGTGGCACAATCGCGCTCTGTCAAAAACCAAAATAATACTGTCCGTTTTCCAAAAAAGGAATGCACAGGCAAACCATGACTCTATGTAGCTCTAATATTTTTATTAACGAAAACAAGTCTGTCACGCCTGTTTCTGATTCAATTTTGTTCCTCCCGGACACCTGGTCTTCTCCTTTTTGGGGATTCGCAATTGTTCTTCATGTTGAGACCATTTGTATATCTAAATTGTCGTATTATAATGGAGTTTCGATTATCCATTGGTCCTTCATCTATACTTGTAAACATGTGCCAATTTCCCTTGGCGGACCTATATTATAGTGTCCAGTTACGATTTAACTTTGAAATACGAATAGTACAAAGAGGAGAGGGCCATCAAACCTAAACGCTGAATACAAATAATAAACGAATGGAAATAAATGTTTAAACCAAAGTTTATGTACTAGTTGTCATACTATAAAATCCGTGTCTTACTCCATCTTTTATATCACAAACGATACTCACCCTCCAGGACAGTTGTTTCAGATCAAGACGGGTCAGAAACGAAATATTCTGGGAGGGTACTTCGAGGGTTTCATCTGCGGATGTTGCCTGAAAAAAGTCTATATCGAATTTTTTCAGCAGGTACTTCAGGAAGAATTGTGATCTATAAAAGATGAAAAGAAACAGATCATCCTATAATTGCATGTTTATTCAACAAACCATTAGAAACGAAGCAACATAAAAAAAATGGTGTAAACTATAAAAAGTATAGATGCCAAAGTGTTTTAATTGTACTGATACCTGCGTGTTGTACCCACTCTACGAAAACTGGCAAACAATTAGATTAAGGAAGGTGAATGATTGTCATTGTATATAACGGTCACTTGGGAAAAATTTCCTGTCAAGTTCAGTTAAAATTAATCCACCGGTTCTTGAGACGAAGTTGAAGATGTCTAAAATTTGACCAAAAACTGTTATTTTCTTAGGTATATATGACCGTGACCTTTGACCCCATGGCCTTGAAATTTTGTCAAAATGATCCTAATAGTATAATGATAATTTCTTACGACTTTCTCATATATCTTTGCATACAAAATGCCAATCAGTTTTGAGTTATTAAGCCATTTTTATAAAACTGTATCCTGTTATTGAAGTGCCCCCAGTGACTCGTTTAAGGACAGAAACTTAGATATTGACTGTACAATCATGCATACAAAATTGAAATTCATCTTATAATTGGTTCAGGAGAAGATTTTTAAAGATGTACCAAGTTTTGATCTTTTTGGGGGGCCCCTATGAGTCCTAGTCCCTCTTCATTCGTAAACGTTATGCGGCTTCATATGGGGATGCTACATACAAAGTTTGGTTAAAATTAGCCCATTGATCTTGAGAAGAAGTTTAGAATGTCTAAAATTTGACAAATAAAAGAATAAGCATTTTGGTCTATGGTGATTGTTTACCCCTAGGCGTGGCCAAATCTGTGATCCCAGGGACTTGTATTTCACTACTTTGAATCTACATACCCTACTTATCATGCTTGTAAAATATTCAAGTCTTAGTATTTCCAGTCAGGTTAAAGAAGATTTTTTTAGAAGATTTTTTTTTTTTTTAAAGTACCGAAAATTACACCTCCCCCTTTGGGGCCCATTAGTCCCCCAGTCCCTCCATTTCCACTAATCTGAATTGCCATTCCCCAATGGTGCTTTCTACCAAATTTGGTTGAAATTGGTCAGGCTCTTGAGAAGAAGATGAAAATGTAAAAAGTTTACGCACGACGCATGACAACGGACGAAGAACGATTGCACTAGGTCACCATGACCATATGGTCAGGTGACCTAATTAAATGTAACAAGGGCGTTCTCCAGGGGATATGACACTGAAATTGTTTTATTTACATGACCAAATTAGATTTACATGTACCTGTGAACACATTTCCATAGCGTGCACATAGTGATTAAATTTAATTCTTAAAAGCGGACCCTATTTTTTCAGTAGATAAATCGATGCATGATGCATAATCTTCATACTAGTATACAACCTTGTTATCTATATTTATATTTACTCTATTATATATATATATATATAGTTTCACCAATTGTAGACATAATGGTAGGGTATCTATCCAATCAAGGTCATGTATCCCCAAAGTCAGCAAATATCTAAGCTCAACCGACTTTAACACGTCAGAAGATGTAGAAGCGTTAAAATACTTTTAGTTATGATTTGACTGAAACACATTTATTAGCGATAATGCCCATTATTCTGAATACAGCAAGACGAAGAATCTAATATTTGTATATATATGTCATTTGCTAACTTTTAAATTGAAAATTTAAAAGTTAGCAAATGACATATATAACATAATTTTGTTTTTGCAACATAATTTTGTTTTTGTTTTTGGTATTTACCAAAGTTATGTTATTGCTAAAATAAAGGTCAAGAGAAATGCTGAAAATGCTTGTTTCTGTCAAAAAGGATACATCGTTTGAGATCGAATTTAAAATAGATACATATTTCCGAAATTGAAAGTGGTATCATACAATGCCAAGTAATAAATCTAACTGTAATCCCCACATTCGTCTAAGAGTAATCACTGTACAATATAATTATCTTAGGTTCTGAGGAGCTTAGAATTTTAACGATGTTATCCATACGAAATGTTACTTAATAATGAAATAGTCAGCTGATACCAGCATAGGCAACAACCCAGTGGTTGTAAATCATATAAACATATCAAAGTTATAAATTTGAAAACAAAATGGTCAAAACAAATGCTCAAGACGATCATTTTACCATATATAACAAGAATTTCCTCAATATATATCTAATAATGGGTTTCATATGGATAATTTTCATATTTTTAAGATATGCATTTATAAGTCACAACATAATTTTTAGATCGGTTTGATCGAACATGAAAACCTGATTTTTCCTAAGCTAATATTGTTGATTTCTGTCTGTGCAAATGCATGGTAATATCGCAACTAATTTGGCGATGTTAATTGACATATTCCCTTAGGTAACCAGTCATAAAACATTAGTTATACACATGTGCACTTAGTGTTTTTTTTTACCTTCCCACCCATTCTCCTCCAACGTCCCAGAAGTCTTCCTGACCATCTGCTGATTTTAACTGGACAGTATAAGTCCTGCCCCCAACACGCTCTGACGTATACAAAGATGCGAAAAAAGATGTATTCAGTTAATATCATGAGAGAAAACACAAAATGAATTACATCGTGTTAAAGGCTATATATAGAACACCGAAACAGAATTACATAATATGTCATATGTTAAAATAGACTCATTGATATTTAGAATTCCTTGAGCTCGTAATATGTATCTATCAGAAAACAATTGATATCACAAATTAAAACAATCAGTTTCTAATCTATTACCTTTAGCTTCTATGACCTTCACTTTGAGGCTTTTATCCTTCTGTAACAAATGATAAGCAGCCGTTAATCCGGAAAGACCAGCTCCTACTACGACTACATCACAATCCAAGCTTTCCATGCTGTCGACGGAAGACATGACTAAATCATAGGAGATTCTATATATTATTCAAACAAAATCGCTTTATCCGAATCCCCGTAAAACCTAACATTATGTTACACAAGTGAAATGTGCACAGCAACAAAATCCGATCGATAACTAGTTCAGCTAGCTCAGTGATATAAACTTGTTCCAAAAATAACTTTGCGTAATTCCCTTCATAATTTTATCATTATCGTATAGTTTCCCATTGTTTTGAAAGTTTCAATTACTCTTCCATTTCACAATCACAGCGGTGGTAAAAGCCAGCTATGCCCCAACTTTATATTGATTAATTTCAACGAGAACGTGTAAAATATCAGGTAAATTGGACCTGAGTCATTTTTACGTTTTCATGTCGGGCAAGTCAAGGTTATACCAGGTTCCAAAAGTTGAAGCACCTGGGGACCGTTATATGGATAGAACTGGATCTCTTTTGAATGGGACAATTAAATAAATGTGCAGCGTGTCAAATAGTTATATAGCCTCTACTGTTTACACAGGTTATATGTGAATGCTAATGTTTGATGCACGGTTATATTTAAGTAACAACTGCTGGGCAGACTATGGTGAAGACATATTGTAAAATTCAGCATCTTTCTAGACGGGAGAATATTTTTCATTTTGTAGAAATGATTCAACTAATGATATGGTTACTTGAATGGGTTGCTAAATGCCCTTCACTGACCTGAGCTAACTTTGAATAACAGTTGTTTAGAAAGGTGAAGAATCAATACAAAGGTTATCTAAGATATACTTTCAATAAAAGACAATTCATTGGAATGAAAATGTGAGAACATGTATGAATTCAAATATTCCTGCAAAAATGTTTCAAACTGCACCTTGCAATGAATTCATGACAAAGATTAGATTTCTATTACAACTATCAGTTATAATATTACTTATGATAAGACCTAGCCTTAGTTAAACAAATGCTCGGGATACGCCCTCCGAGACAGCTATGCAACCCTAACTTATTTACACCCTCGTCGTCTCTAATCTTACATTTAATTACTTTTCTTTATGTACGTTTAGTCTTTGTTCTTTTCAACCTAACTTTTTAATTCATCCAGCAATCAGTTCTGTTTGTTTAACATGTTAAAATATACGCTGATATTTGCACGTACGTGAAATTGTAATAGTGTTCAATGAACATAAATATTCAGTATTTATTTCCTCTTCAATGTCAACGTAAAATTTCTAGATATACGTGGAAATTTGTCTTTTTTTCAGAATACATGTATACCAACACAACAGAAAAACTAAATTACTACCTTCGACAGTTAATTTATCATTCCTTTTATAAACCTACGTAATTTTGTACGACAAAAGTGCACACAGCAAATGTCTGCCTGCACATGTCTTATCTTTGATTTATTTGCGGTACTAGTACTAAATGTCTATGAAGTTAGGCTTTACAACAAAATACAAATGTCACATGGAAATAGAAAACGAGGTCACCATTCAGAACACTTAAAGCCGTGCGATAACTTGTAGTCAGTTTATCTTTGAACCAGATTTTACCTTGTTTGGACCGACAAATTATTTTACGTCACATTAATTTTAACTTACACGATGGTGGCCACTCGCAACGGTGGCGGAAAAAGCCCGAAGGTAATATGTTCCCAGAGAAGGCCATCGACCTTCCGCAAGTAAACTGGCAAACTTCCTTCACATAATCAGCCTTGGTTTTATCGAAGATCGAACCCGCGCCGACCAGTGGTGAGACTCTCCGTCACGGAGGCCCGTAATGATATGATTGAATAAGCTTGATTTATTTAATATTTATTGAAAACAAATTATAAAGAATAAAGTGCATACAATAGCTCTAAATTTATTAGTACATCGTATATATAAATTCCCCTTTGTCTAATTTCTATTTGTGTGGTTTTGCGTCACTCAATGATTTTTTTACCTATATGGTGACGAGTAGACATAATATATAAAAGGTATTTAATGCTTTTTGCTACAAAACTTTTTATTGAAATGTTCTCTTTTATTGCCACTTTCTAAATGTACGCTAGTGTATACACGAAGCCAGACCTAACTGTGTCATTGCTTTCATCATAACTGCAATGTGTACAAATTAATACAATTTTAAATAGTTTCATTTTCTATTTAGCAGAACGTAACATTAAAGAAAACACTAGCCCATTACCTCGACATCTGCCTCAGATCGATCAAATAGCAAGTTCACGAAAATAGGGGCACAACGTGTTCCCACAGGAATGACTTTAAACTACTAAAATAAATTCCAATACAGAAGTTCTCAGGCAAATAAATTGACTCTATGGTAAATGTCATTTGGACTTGAATGTGGATTCACGGCGGGTGTGACCGGTCGACAGGGGATGCTAACTCCTCCATGGCACCTGATCCCACCTCTTGGTTTCCAGAGGTCCTTGCTTGTCCATTTTTTCCAGATTTGTATCTATATCCTGGACATCCTAAAGATTTTTACTTTGGTATCTCAGATTTTTCATATTAAATCAGTAGACAATACGTTTTGTTTACAAGACATAAGTATTATTATACCTTAGACGGTAGTCCAGACAAAAGCGACAACTTGTAAGATCACCGTTGTTCCTCTCCGCCATAATGTTAACCTTGGTGTATAAATATAATCATATAGTTTGTGATACAACACCGCATTATTTATAGTGGCAGTTAGTTGGTGGCAAGAAGAATCAATTACAATTTACGCTAACCATCAGATTGACAACATGATCAGCATAGGATTAATTGCGATTTCAACCTTTGTGGACAAAAGATGAGTGATGTTACGAAAGTCAAAACCAGGAAAACCCTGGGTCTAACCAAGATGCAGCAAATCGCTTATTCATTTACCAACTGAAAATATAATACATCATAGTTAAGTTTAAAACTCTTGCCAATGCTAAGGAAATTTGTTTGCCAATATGTAATTTTACCAAACATCCATATATCAGGTTCTTCTATCTTATTTGAATACCATAGTTCAGTAAGATTATTTGTATCTTTATATTGTAACAATTCGACAACAAACTAAACAAACAATAAACATATAGTTCTATTATTCTTTATTGTTTCACAGCCATCCAAAATTCAAATAATTAACAATAAATGAAATAACAATCGTAAAAATGAGGTATAATTAAAAATATTGGAAATGTACTAAAATTACTAAAATTATATATATCTATATATATATATATATATATATATATATATATATATATATATATTACTGTATATATTAGGGTTGTCAAAACAGACTATACCTTGTAACCAGTTAACCATTTGTTTTTCTTTATGAGTACTTGGTAACTTGAGAAGTGATTCAATGCAGGGATTATATGCAATATTGGGAGGAAATAAAATAATCCAGGAACTTAAAATCTTCTCAAATGTATCACATTGTAGGTTTATTAACTTATCCCCCAAAGTGAAGGGAAAGTCAGTATCCTAAAGGAGGAGAGGAGCTGAAAACTAGGGTTTCAGGAGTATGCTCCCTTGCTACATATTGTCTGAATGCATTTTTTTTAAATTTTCCATTTACTAATTTGAACCAAATCTAAAAGGTCCCCAAGATCAGGCAATGACCTGGACGACTCAATTAGAATAAATGCTCTTCAATCTATAAATACTTAAAGCTGCTTGAAATATTTCCAAACTTAAAATGTAAGTGAGGACATTTTCTCAGAATAACTAATAATTTACTTACATTCTTAATTATTGTGAAGTTTTGTGATAAAAACATCTAATTGAATATCTCTCAGATATAACTATGAGAAAACATGCAGCAGTCTAAAGCAAGCCATATGACAAGTATACAGACTCTAGTTGATGTTACAACATGTATATACAGATTGTTAAAACAAGGAAGTTTTTTTTGTCACTTTGATCATTTTAAAGATGCTAATTTACTTTTTTTTTCAAGAAAAAGAGAACTTGTAAGAAGTTCTTGTAAACAACCCTTTTATATATATATATAAATTATATATTGATATTCTGACCATTGTTTAATCTTGGCCAATTAGGCAAATCTCTTAAAATGACTAAAATTAAACTGTCCAAAGTATGTTCTCGTTCAAACAGCCGGATCTTTTTTTTTCATTTACAACTTCATATCTTAGGTACGGTACTTTCTCAAATCACGCCCAGTAAATCCGTACTTGGCTTACTATCTACATAGCGGACTAGCAGGATACCTCATTGACATTTGCTCCAAGAAGTCAAGATGATTCATAGCTTTTTTCTAGTTATATTCAGTTGATATAAACATAAATGGCCAAAATTTAACTGGCCAAAAAAAAAAAACCTTCATTTTATGACAAAAGTGACCAAATTTTAGCGATGCCAAAGTATCCCAATGTACAGTATATAAATTTATTAATAATCAATCAATAATATTTTCAACAATGCAAAAAAGTAAGAATTTGAAAAAGAATTATATCAATGGGAAGGCAATACGAGAAATGTTCATATTCCTGAAACATTTGTTGGACTAGAATTATGAAAATTTCAGGTAGTGCTAGAAAATAAATCAGCTTGACTTGTCACCTTGCAATCAAGATATGAAGAAAATAATAGGTGTCTTTTCATAAGTTAAATACCATTTAATGCATCTATGTATTGACAGTACAAGAAGGTGTATAATAAGTTGTAGATACAGAGGTGGACAAATCATAAAATTTATGTCAACAACATCATTAATAAAACCAACATAAGCAGTCTAGGCATAAACCATCTATGAAGTTTACAAATGCCCGGTATTCCAGTATACCTTAGATGTATCATACCTATTTTTATTTCCATTTTATCTTACAAAAAATACAATAAAATCATATTCTTTACTTCTCACTGAATAAACCTGTACACAATATATGTACAGTACAACTTTCAAAAACCAAACCTCATCTGGATCAGTAATCTTGATCAATTTTTGAAGGGCCCATTTTTTTTAAAGTTGACTATATTTGTAACAAAATAATTTCAAAGACCAGTATGGCTGTGTTGTTATATTTACTTTTCCTCATCCATATATCAATATTCTCTCATTCTGTTCCTTTATTTACTATTTGCTGTTTAAGAATGGTGGATCTATATGAAATCTGATTAACCCATTTATCCCTAAAGACACATTTGGACTTTTCTAAGTCATTGATTTACAGAAGAGTCCATTGTTTTTCAGGGGTTGATGAGTTAAAATGTCTATGGCTAATAGTATTGTAAGGCCTGTATTTGGACAGTAAGTGAGAGATTTCATGATTTAAACCGTTATGGTCTAACCACTCACTCACAGAGACCCCCCTTGCTTAAATTATTTAGCTTGAAAATTTCACTTTGATTTCAAATTTGTCCTCTCATCTAAGGCGAAAATTAAACAAGAGCGAAAATTTACAGGCATACAGTATTCATGAATATTTTCTATTGAAACCAAATTATTTAGGGTATACATGTAACTTCTAATATAACAACTTAGGCAATATAAAATTTATGTTTTACAATGTAATTTAAAAAGCGAATTAAATAAATGTCAATTCTTCAAGAAATTAAGGATTAGATTATTTCTCTGGATTATTTTCTAAACACATTTACAAGTGTTTTAACCCTCCTACAATTACTACTTTTTTTATATTCAATTGATGAATTTGCATAATAGTTTCATAGGGGACAATGACGAGGCAACAAGAAATATCTATACCTCTGGGACACCTACATTCACTTTGATCTATCTACTCGAGATTATTAATCACAGTACGATATATTTTTGTATATTCTGTAATCCATATGTATATTGTTCAACATGGTATTATTTACTTTTTAATTGGACAAATGAATTCATACCATGAAAACATTTCCCCCCTAAATGATTAATTATTAACATAATTTCCATTCAAATACTCATAAAGAATCATTCTATGACAAATAATTTCATTTTATATTGAAACTCAGTTCTGTTCAATTTCAAGTTTGGAAAATGCTGGTTTTCCTGCCCCTAGAAGTGTAATTTCGAGTTGAAGATAGAATTCAGGGGCCTTATTCGCAAAGAAACTGAAGTCTAAGATGCAAACCTAAGTGTACTCTTACATCTACACTTAGAGATGTTCACAAACATTCTCGTAAGTCCACTAGCACACTTTATGTTTAAAAACAGAAAGAGGTCATAAGTCTTACACTTAAGACCAATATTTATGTTAGCAATGGACATTTGCGCCTGCGTAATACCACCCAAGTACAAGTCTACATTTCTTTGTGAATCTGGATATACTCTTTTAGAGTTGCACTTAAATGTAAGTCTTAGACTTCAGTTTCTTTGTGAATAAGACCACTGATTCCGAGTACATACAGAAGGTCAAAAGGCATCACCTATCACCTGTGTACTCACCTTACCAACAATTGTTAAACCTTCAAAAATATATATGTTTGAGTGTATGTGTGTGCATGTGTTCATATGACAAATATATTCTAAGGCAAGGAATGCTGACCTGTCACCGCAAAGCATGTATTGCATAGCGTTCTATGGCACAATTGGAAATATTTATAAAATTGCAAAGCTAGGGTTCAAATTCTGGTACATTCTAAGACAAAATAGAGTGAAACTTGTATATAAAGATCCCCTTAGGGGACACAGCAAAACCAGTCTTTATAGGGTGGTGGTCTTTATAAAAAGGATGATTTGTATACAAATGGTACTATTGGGGACAGCAAAAAAAGTCTTTATGACCAGGTGGTATTTATACACAGGTGGTTGCTAAAGCAGGTATTACTGTAAAAGCATAAAAAAGACATGATTTGTATTCTGTGGTTTTTATATAATTCATATCTGAGTAGCGTTTTTCATTTTAAATTAAATTTCTGTAATGTGCTGGACATGTCATGTGTTTATTAGAGGATGTGCTGGACATGTCATGTTTATTAGAGGATAATGTGCCTGACATGCCATGTGTAAATTATTGCATAAAGTGCTGGACAAGTCATGTGATTGTTAATAATGCATTATGTACTGGTCATGGCATGTGTTTATCATTGCATAAAGTGCTGTTTATGTCATGTGATTGTTAATGCATAATGTGCTGGTCATGGCATGTGTTTATTATTGCATAACATGCTGGACATGTCATGTGTTTATTATTGGATAACATGCTGGACATGTCATGTGTTTATTATTGGATAACATGCTGGACATGGCATGTGTTTATTAGATAATGTGGCCAACATGTTATGTTTTTTATTATTGCAAAAAGTGCTAGACATGTCATGTGATTGTTAATGTATAATGTGCTGGTCATGGCATGTGTTTATTATTGGATAACATGCTGGACATGTCATGTGTTTATTAGAGGATTATGTGCCTGGCATGTCATGTGTTTATTAGAGGATTATGTGCCTGGCATGTCATGTGTTTATTAGAGGATTATGTGCCTGACATGTCATGTGTTTATTAGAGTATTTTGTGCCTGACATGTCATGTGTTTATTAGAGGATTATGTGCCTGACATGTCATGTGATTATTAGAGGATTATGTGCCTGACATGTCATGTGTTTATTAGAGGATTATGTGCCTGACATGTCATGTGTTTATTAGAGGATTATGTGCCTGGCATGCCATGTGTTTATTAGAGGATTATGTGCCTGACATGTCATGTGATTATTAGAGGATTATATGCCCGACATGTCATGTGTTTATTAGAGAATTATGTGCCTGACATGTCATGTGTTTATTAGAGGATTATGTGCCTGACATGTCATGTGTTTATTAGAGAATTATGTGCCTGACATGTCATGTGTTTATTAGAGGATTATGTGCCTGACATGTCATGTGATTATTATTACACACTGTGAGGATGAAGTCTGAGCACAGTTCTGTTGAACTCCTCATTAAGGTAAGGTGTATATATAAATTATCTGAAAATATCTTCTATTCAAGGTGTTTTCTCATAAGTAATGTGCTGGAGCTGTAGTGTGTTATAAACATCTCTTGTGATGTATGTTTACTCCTGTGTAGTGTATGGACCATGTGTGTAGTATTTCTTATTGTGCTGGCAATGTACATGTGTTTAATTGTGCCTTACATGCTGGCAATCTAGGTGTTTAATCTTTTTGACGTGCTGCAAATGCAGGTGTGTTTAATCTTGTTTATAAGCTGGCAATATATGTGTTTAATCACATTATATACATGCTACCAATGTAGGAGTTTATTGTTTTACTTGCTGCCAATTTAGGTATGTTAAATCGTGTTTTACATACTGGCAATGTAGGTGTTTAATCTTGTGTTATGTGCTAGAATTGCTTTGTGTATTTACTTATGAGAAATGTGCTTCTTAAAACAAATCTGACATTCTCTCATCACTCCATTGGCTACTGAAGAAAGAAACAAATTGGGATAAAGAGAAAACCTCTAACTTAAGTTTAGAGTTTAAGATTAGAACTAAAAGATTTGAGCACAAGCACTAAATTGTAATCTCTTGAAAGACTCAGTAATTTTGAGTTTTGTGACTAAACCTTCATTTATCTTGACAAAATTAAAATTTTAAATTATTTCATACTTCTATAACAACTTTATATGAATACAATATTTTACACTTATAAGGATTTCTTTTTTTTCTGATTATCAAGGATTTCAAGTCTAAAAATTGATAAAAGAAATCTGTATATTCTGACAGATTTCTACTGGTGCAATGACTTTCCTCAAAAGCAGCTTTACTCTAATATTTAGTGAAGAACAAAAAATGATTCACTTGACAAATATTTTCAGATTTGACTTTTTCAGAGCAAAGACACCTAACCCCAAGACACCAATTCCGACCACTAACTTTAAAGCAGTCTTCTTCTTACTACTCTTTGTGACAAGCTTGTGACATGGCCGACTTCCATAGGCAGTTCCTGCAAGCTCTAAATTTGACACTGATTGTGGCCTTAGATGATATAGGACTTCAACTGCTGCTCTTAATCCCGCCTGTACAGCTCCACTCATGTAACCACACCACTCGGTAGCCGATTCTGTTCCCGCAAAATGAATTCTGTAAATGTAACAGAAGTGGTCTCATTTGAAAACAGCATTCACGATGCCTTACAGAAATACAGTGGAACCTCGCTATTAAGACCACCTAACTGAGTGACTCAAAGTGATCTGATTAGTGAGATGGTCTCTTAAGTGAGGTTCTGTACTTATTAGATATTTATCAAGAGACTGAAAACTTGTGGTCTGAAATATGAGGTGATCTCCTAAGCGAGGTGGTCTTTAGGCGAGGACCCACTGTACCATTGAACCCGAAAGCAATAATAACATACTGCATACCTGGAAATTTTCACTCTTGTTTAATTTTTGCCATTTTCGCCCTTGTACGGGAGGGCGAAATGAAAATGAAAGCGAAATCAAGCTAAATAATTGAAGCATGGACACACAAGACATCCGAGCGACTACAGTGATCTAGGGCTATTATGTTTCCTGTCATTAAAGGGCGAAAATGATCAGGGGCGAAAATGTCAAGGTATACAGTTTATTCAAATACAAAACATCTGATATAAAATTGGTGGTTTCCTTTTCAGGTATCAAAAATAATTTTGAGTACATAAAAACTTGCTTTAGTGACCATCTGTGTATAAGACCGCCTGGTCCCCACTGGTGTCCCCAATAGTACCATTTGTGTACGAATCAACCTCTATATAAAGACCACCAGTACACCTCCATATAAACGCTAGTTTTGTTGTGTCAGTAAGAGGGTCTTTATATATAAGTTTCACGGTAGTACACTTCTTTTGATTGTGACCAAAGTGAATTAATTTTAAGGACAATTTTTGAAACCCCAGTATATCTATAAAATCAACATTATATCAATTTCTAACACTTGTTAAATATGGCTTTGAAAGCAAAGGACAATTTCCCATAAAATTAATAGTGAGATACCGAAATCTGGTCATAGAGCTTCAAAATCATAGCAAAAACCACCAATTTCCATGCAATTACAGATGAGCCTACAATTTTATTTCATGCTGTTCAGCTTTCAAAAGACAAGTGGCCTAAAGGGCCTTACTTATCAATGGGGACCTGGCATATCTACATGACTCATGACTCAGTGGCTCATAAAATTCACAGTTCTGTTACCCTTGATCCTTAAGTTGCTAAATACCATATTGGAAGAGAATATTACCCACAATGCACATCTGAACAATCAGCAGATGATGGCAATAAAGAAGTTACCATTAGGCCTACTGAAACAATTAAATCAGATATCAAACTGCTGTATTATTTGATGACATTTGGGTGTGGGGGTCTACAGGATAAACCTTATGTACTGTAAGCTTTTGTACACAATTGAAATGATTCAGAGAGTATTTATGATTTTTTTTTTTAATCAATACCATTCTCTACTTGTGGAACCATTATTATATAAATGGCGAACAATTACACAACTTTAATCAAAACATTAAATGGAACAACTGACAGACGGCTGACAGATGCAGACAAAATGTATCGTACAGCCTGGTTTCACCGGTAGGATTTTCATCAACATACCTTTTGAATGGATGTCGAAGGCCTTTTGCAAAGTATTGCATAGCCCCAGGACAAACACAACATACAGGGCTACCCTCTGTATATGGCTCCTCACTCCAATCTTTTTCTATGTAGTCACAATAGTCTGCTGCTTCAGGTCCCAAAAAGTCACTCAAAGATTTCAACACAGCACTTTTTCTGACTGAGGCCTGTCAAAACATTAAATTTACAACACTACATCTTTGCTCAAATTTTGTGTTAAACTGTGTCATCGCCTCTTGAATTGTAGACAAATAGTATGAACCTTATTGATATGTAACTGACATTATTTTACATTGAAAAAATATATAAATCAAGCGTCAAACTATTTCATAGCAGGCAAATATCAGGATAGTGCAAAACTCCTGGAAAAACCGCCCCAAATTTACTGTATCGCTGGGACACCTTTTTTCCAGTAAACTTTACTCTTGTCCCATAATACATGCAAGTGTCACCATTTTGTTCTCTGGAAGCAAGTTTTATGCGAGAACTAAACATCACAAGATCTTCACTGTGAATCACATGACATGAAACAGCTGACTGGTTCTTGCACACAATCTACCTAGACTAGCGGCGTGTTTTGATTGTGATTACTATTAGTGACTAACTAGTTAGATACTAAACATAGACTGTTGTCATGTATATCTAACATAGCAGGAGACTGTTGACGAGTACAATGTGCCCCAAAATGTATCAATCATTGCCAAGAAAGGGTGTAAATTGTAAATTAAAGGAAATTATCTGTTATTTATTTCCCCAAAAGCATCCCAGATATATATTGCATTGTCAGTTAAAAATGTGTTTATTCCCTAAAATTTCCCAGATTGACCAATGTAAAATATGACGTGTATATATGGAAATCAAATACAGAATGTGGCCTAAAACATGCAAATTTGACAGGACTTATTCAGCCGATTTTGGAAAAATGCCACGTGCGACATAATCACTTTTTTATTCATTGGGAATTTTTTCCATCAAATTGAGGAGAAAAAACACATGTATTTGTATTTGGAAATATCGGCCTTGTGGAAACTATAGAAAAAGGCATGCTTGGTGTACAATATACATTTATTGCCCTGGTTGTAGGGAGACATGAGGATTTGTTTACCGAAGGCAAGTCATATTTTCCGAGGGCGATATGACTTGTCGCAGGTAAACAAATCCTCTTGTCTCCCTACAACCAGGGCAATAAATTGTTTATTATACCGAAATGCAGAATCAATAAAGACTGTCAAATAAGCTGCTAGGGTTTTCACATGAGGGAGACATGACGCACGTGAAGGAGTTATGACACACATGAGGGAGACATGAAGGCTCTCAACCAATCCCTGACTGTTTTATTAATGAGCTAATAATATATCAAGAAGCATAGAAAGTATGTCAAATATGAAGATGTACAAAAAGTATGTCAGATATCAAGAAGCACAGACAGTATGTCAGATTTTATGTAGACAAAAAGTATGTCAGATATCAAGAAGCACAGACAGTATGTCAGATTTTATGTAGACAAAAAGTATGTCAGATATCAAGAAGCACAGACAGTATGTCATATTTTATGTAGACAAAAAGTATGTCAGATATCAAGAAGCACAGACAGTATGTCAGATTTTATGTAGACAAAAAGTATGTCAGATATCAAGAAGCACAGACAGTATGTCAGATTTTGTAGACAAAAAGTATGTCTGATATCAAGAAGCACAAACAGTATATGTCAGATACTAAGAAGTACAAAAAGTATGTCAGATATCAAGAAGCACAGACAGTATGTGTTTATCGTAATGTATTATACTGATCTGTTGTTTAATTTCCCACTCAAAAATCTTTCACTCATATGGAGACGTCACGATGAAGGGCTTCAAATTTTGGTCTATGCTCAGCACTTATAGCCATTGAGCAGTGAGGGTTCTCACCTCCTGATTTCGCCACTGAAGAGCTTGAGAAGCACCAAGAAACACAACAAGTGCAGGATTTCCATCAGCTGAGGTGGCATCATACACCACACAGATAGGACCTCTGTCACATCCTGGAACATTAGTGGGGCCACCATTTGTAACAATTTCACCAGATAAGCCTGCACTTCTCCAGAATGCCTGAAATTTTAGTACAACAAGGGTCAAATTAGCAGTGAAAAATCTTCAAACTATCATTAAAAAATGTTATTTATTAAATTCCACTATGTTCTAATGATACATGTATGTCTCTTAAATCAGCTGTTCTTATATAGGCCAGGAATATTTGCAAATTTTATCCAACCCCCCCCCCCCCCCCCATTAAAACAATAAATATATTATAATCTTACTGAGACAATATCTTTGTACTGTTCTAGAAAGGTAGAGAAATGTGTATTGTGCAATTCCTACATTTTTGTTTATTGTTGTTTAACGTCCCACTCAAGAATATTTCACTCATATGGAGACGTCACCAAATGCCAGTGAAGGGCTTCAAATTTTGGCCTATGCTCAGCACTTATGGCCATTGAGCAGTGAGGGTTCTTTAATGTGCCGACACCTACTGTGACATGGGACCTCCAGTTTTTACTGTCTCATCTGAAAGACAGGAAACCAACCTGTCGCTGGCGGGACTCGAACTCACGACCTCACGATCCAGAGTCGAGCGCGCTACCGACTGAGCCAGGCCGGCTCGCAATTCCTACATGAAAAATAGCTAAAATGTGAAATAATTTTGACATTAAATTGAAATGCTAGCTGAATTAAACTTTTTTTTACCTGTTTATACGTGATGATAATTTTCGTAAGCACGCCGACTGGCATTCTTTTATATATTTCTCGCTTCTCTGATGGAATTGTTGGATCAAACATTAACTTATCTGAAACACAAAGCAAAAACAATTTGTCAGTGAGCATTTTAAAAAATATCCTTTGTAATAGAAAAATATACCTTGACAATAATAAATTGCATAGATTTGCTTTCATCGAATATTCCATGTAATTAGAGTTGAAACAAATGTTCTTATTTTTGCCAAAAACAGCCAATATTCGAATATAAAATTATCATTCCCATATTCAGTCACATGTCTATACACTTGTATATTAGAGTGTATCATCATTTTGTCACGTCTACTACCAGTATATTACACAGTGTAGCATTATTTTGTCACATGTTTAGTACCAGTATATTTCGCAGTGAAGCATCATTTTGTCACATGTTTAGTACCAGAATATTACACAGTGTAACAACATTTTGTCACATGTCTAGTACCAGTGTATTACACAGTGTAGCATTGTTTTGTCACATGTCTAGTACCAGTATATTACGCAGTGTAGCATCATTTTGTCACATGTCTAGTACCAGTATATTACACAGTGTAGCAACATTTTTGTCACATGTCTAGTACCAGTATATTACGCAGTGTAGCATCATTTTGTTACATGTCTAGTACCAGTATATTACACAATGTAGCATCATTTTGTCACATGTCTAGTACCAGTATATTACACAGTGTAGCATTGTTTTGTCACATGTCTAGTACCAGTATATTACGCAGTGTAGCATCATTTTGTCACATGATAGTACCAGTATATTACACAGTGTAGCAACATTTTGTCACATGTCTAGTACCAGTATATTACGCAGTGTAGCATCATTTTGTTACATGTCTAGTACCAGTATATTACACAATGTAGCATCATTTTGTCACATGTCTAGTACCAGTATATTACACAGTGTAGCATCATTTTGTCACATGTCTAGTACCAGTATTTTACGCAGTGTAGCATCATTTTGTCACATGATAGTACCAGTATATTACACAGTGTAGCAACATTTTGTCACATGTCTAGTACCAGTATATTACACAGTGTAGCAACATTTTGTCACATGTCTAGTACCAGTGTATTACACAGAGTAGCAACATTTTGTCACATGTCTAGTACCAGTATATTACACAGTGTAGCATTGTTTTGTCACATGTCTAGTACCAGTATATTACGCAGTGTAGCATCATTTTGTCACATGTCTAGTACCAGTATATTACACAGTGTAGCAACATTTTGTCACATGTCTAGTACCAGTATATTACGCATTGTAGCATCATTTTGTTACATGTCTAGTACCAGTATATTACACAATGTAGCATCATTTTGTCACATGTCTAGTACCAGTATATTACACAGTGTAGCATTGTTTTGTCACATGTCTAGTACCAGTATATTACGCAGTGTAGCATCATTTTGTCACATGATAGTACCAATATATTACACAGTGTAGCAACATTTTGTCACATGTCTAGTACCAGTATATTATGCAGTGTAGCATCATTTTGTTACATGTCTAGTACCAGTATATTACACAATGTAGCATCATTTTGTCACATGTCTAGTACCAGTATATTACACAGTATAGCATCATTTTGTCACATGTCTAGTACCAGTATATTACACAGTGTAGCATCATTTTGTCACATGTCTAGTACCAGTACATTACACAGTGTAGCATCATTTTGTAACATGTCTAGTACCAGTATATTACA
Source organism: Atrina japonica (assembly GCA_030159075.1). Taxonomy (NCBI): domain Eukaryota; kingdom Metazoa; phylum Mollusca; class Bivalvia; order Pterioida; family Pinnidae; genus Atrina; species Atrina japonica. Next base: position 516,689 of record BROG01000417.1, on the reverse strand, counting down.
CAATGTAGCATCATTTTGTCACATGTCTAGTACCAGTATATTACACAGTGTAGCATCATTTTGTCACATGTCTAGTACCAGTACATTACACAGTGTAGCATCATTTTGTGACATGTCTAGTACCAGTGTATTACACAGTGCAGCAACATTTTGTTACATGTCTAATACCAGTACCTTACACAGTGTAGCAACATTTTGTCAGATGTCTAGTACCAGTACATTTTGCAGTGTAACATCATTTGGTAACATGTCTAGTACCAGTTCATTACACAGTGTAGCATCATTCTGTCTCATGTCTGGTATCAGTATATTACACAGTTTATCATCATTTTGTCACATGTCTAGTACCAGTATATTACACAGTATAGCATCATTCTGTCACATGTCTAGTGCCAGTATATTACACAGTGTAGCATCATTTTGTTACATGTCTAGTACCAGTATATTACACAGTGAAGCATCATTTTGTCACATGTCTAGTACCAGTACATTACACAGTGTAGCATCATTTTGTTACATGTCTAGTACCAGTACATTACACAGTGAAGCATCATTTTGTCACATGTCTAGTACCAGTATATTACACAGTGTAGAATCATTTGGTCACATGTCTAGTACCAGTACATTACACAGTGTAGCAACATTTTGTTACATGTCTAGTACCAGTATATTACACAGTGTAGCATCACTTTGTCACATGTCTAATACCAGTATATTACACAGTGTAGCAACATTTTGTCACATGTCTAGTACCAGTATATTACACAGTGTAGCATCATTTTGTCACATGTCTAGTACCAGTATATTACACAGTGTAGAATCATTTGGTCACATGTTTAGTACCAGTACATTACACAGTGTAGCAACATTTTTTCACATGTCTAGTACCAGTATATTACACAGTGTAGCATCATTCTGTCACATGTCTAGTACCAGTACATTACACAGTGTAGCATCATTTTGTTACATGTCTAGTACCAGTATATTACACAGTGTAGCAACATTTTGTCAGATGTCTAATACCAGTACATTATGCAGTATAACATCATTTGGTAACATGTCTAGTACCAGTTCATTACACAGTGTAGCATCATTCTGTCTCATGTCTGGTATCAGTATATTACACAGTTTATCATCATTTTGTCACATTTCTAGTACCAGTATATTACACAGTATAGCATCATTCTGTCACATGTCTAGTACTAGTATATTACGCAGTGTAGCATCATTTTGTCACATGTCTATTACCAGTATATTACACAGTTTAGCAACATTTTGTCACATGTCTAGTACCAGTACATTACACAGTGTAGCAACATTTTGTTACATGTCTAGTACCAGTATATTACACAGTGGGTGTAGGATCATTTTGTCACATGTCTAGTACCAGTATATTACACAGTGTAGAATCATTTTGTCACATGTCTAGTACCAGTATATTACACAGTGTAGAATCATTTTGTCACATGTCTAGTACCAGTATATTACACAGTGTAGAATCATTTGGTCACATGTTTAGTACCAGTACATTACACAGTGTAGCAACATTTTGTTACATGTCTAGTACCAGTATATTACACAGTGTAGCATCATTTTGTCACATGTCTAGTACCAGTATATTACACAGTATAGCAACATTTTGTCACATGTCTAGTACCAGTATATTACGCAGTGTAGGATCATTTTGTTACATGTCTAGTACCAGTATATTACACAATGTAGCATCATTTTGTCACATGTCTAGTACCAGTATATTACACAGTGTAGCATCATTTTGTCACATGTCTAGTACCAGTATATTACACAATGTATCATTATTTTGTCACATGTCTACCAGTATATTACACAGTGTAGCAACATTTTGTCAGATGTCTAATACCAGTACATTATTCAGTGTAACATCATTTGGTAACATGTCAAGTACCAGTTCATTACACAGTGTAGCATCATTCTGTCTCATGTCTGGTATCAGTATATTACACAGTTTAGCATCATTTTGTCACATGTCTAGTACCAGTATATTACACAGTATAGCATCATTCTGTCACATGTCTAGTACTAGTATATTATGCAGTGTAGCATCATTTTGTCACATGTCTAGTACCAGTATATTACACAGTTTAGCAACATTTTGTCACATGTCTAGTACCAGTACATTACACAGTGTAGCAACATTTTGTTACATGTCTAGTACCAGTATATTACACAGTGTAGCATCATTTTGTCACATGTCTAGTACCAGTATATTACACAGTGTAGCATCATTTTGTCACATGTCTAGTACCAGTATATTACACAGTGTAGAATCATTTGGTCACATGTTTAGTACCAGTACATTACACAGTGTAGCATCATTTTGTCACATGTCTAGTACCAGTACATTACACAGTGTAGCAACATTTTGTTACATGTCTAGTACCAGTATATTACACAGTGTAGCATCATTTTGTCACATGTTATATTACACAGTGTAGAATCATTTGGTCACATGTTTAAGTACCAGTACATTACACAGTGTAGCAACATTTTTTCACATGTCTAGTACCAGTATATTACACAGTGTAGCATCATTCTGTCACATGTCTAGTACCAGTACATTACACAGTGTAGCATCATTTTGTTACATGTCTAGTACCAGTATATTACACAGTGTAGCAACATTTTGTCAGATGTCTAATACCAGTACATTATGCAGTATAACATCATTTGGTAACATGTCTAGTAGTACCAGTTCATTACACAGTGTAGCATCATTCTGTCTCATGTCTGGTATCAGTATATTACACAGTTTTTTATCATCATTTTGTCACATTTCTAGTACCAGTATATTACACAGTATAGCATCATTCTGTCACATGTCTAGTACTAGTATATTACGCAGTGTAGCATCATTTTGTCACATGTCTATTACCAGTATATTACACAGTTTAGCAACATTTTGTCACATGTCTAGTACCAGTACATTACACAGTACATGTCTAGTACCAGTATATTACACAGTGTAGGATCATTTTGTCACATGTCTAGTACCAGTATATTAACACAGTGTAGAATCATTTTGTCACATGTCTAGTACCAGTATATTACACAGTGTAGAATCATTTTGTCACATGTCTAGTACCAGTATATTACACAGTGTAGAATCATTTGGTCACATGTTTAGTACCAGTACATTACACAGTGTAGCAACATTTTGTTACATGTCTAGTACCAGTATATTACACAGTGTAGCATCATTTTGTCACATGTCTAGTACCAGTATATTACACAGTGTAGCAACATTTTGTTACATGTCTAGTACCAGTATATTACACAGTGTAGCATCATTTTGTCACATGTCTAGTACCAGTATATTACACAGTATAGCAACATTTTGTCACATGTCTAGTACCAGTATATTACGCAGTGTAGCATCATTTTGTTACATGTCTAGTACCAGTATATTACACAATGTAGCATCATTTTGTCACATGTCTAGTACCAGTATATTACACAGTGTAGCATCATTTTGTCACATGTCACATGTCTAGTACCAGTATATTACACAGTGTAGCATCATTTTGTCACATGTCTAGTACCAGTATATTACACAGTGTAGCAACATTTTGTCAGATGTCTAATACCAGTACATTATTCAGTGTAACATCATTTGGTAACATGTCAAGTACCAGTTCATTACACAGTGTAGCATCATTCTGTCTCATGTCTGGTATCAGTATATTACACAGTTTTAGCATCATTTTGTCACATGTCTAGTACCAGTATATTACACAGTATAGCATCATTCTGTCACATGTCTCTAGTACTAGTATATTATGCAGTGTAGCATCATTTTGTCACATGTCTAGTACCCAGTATATTACACAGTTTAGCAACATTTTGTCACATGTCTAGTACCAGTACATTACACAGTGTAGCAACATTTTTATTACATGTCTAGTACCAGTATATTACACAGTGTAGCATCATTTTGTCACATGTCTAGTACCAGTATATTACACAGTGTAGCATCATTTTGTCACATGTCTAGTACCAGTATATTACACAGTGTAGAATCATTTGGTCACATGTTTAGTACCAGTACATTACACAGTGTAGCATCATTTTGTCACATGTCTAGTACCAGTACATTACACAGTGTAGCAACATTTTGTTACATGTCTAGTACCAGTATATTACACAGTGTAGCATCATTTTGTCACATGTCTAGTACCAGTATATTACACAGTGTAGAATCATTTGGTCACATGTTTAGTACCAGTACATTACACAGTGTAGCAACATTTTTTCACATGTCTAGTACCAGTATATTACACAGTGTAGCATCATTCTGTCACATGTCTAGTACCAGTACATTACACAGTGTAGCATCATTTTGTTACATGTCTAGTACCAGTATATTACACAGTGTAGCAACATTTTGTCAGATGTCTAATACCAGTACATTATGCAGTATAACATCATTTGGTAACATGTCTAGTACCAGTTCATTACACAGTGTAGCATCATTCTGTCTCATGTCTGGTATCAGTATATTACACAGTTTATCATCATTTTGTCACATTTCTAGTACCAGTATATTACACAGTATAGCATCATTCTGTCACATGTCTAGTACTAGTATATTACGCAGTGTAGCATCATTTTGTCACATGTCTATTACCAGTATATTACACAGTTTAGCAACATTTTGTCACATGTCTAGTACCAGTACATTACACAGTGTAGCAACATTTTGTTACATGTCTAGTACCAGTATATTACACAGTGTAGGATCATTTTGTCACATGTCTAGTACCAGTATATTACACAGTGTAGAATCATTTTGTCACATGTCTAGTACCAGTATATTACACAGTGTAGAATCATTTTGTCACATGTCTAGTACCAGTATATTACACAGTGTAGAATCATTTGGTCACATGTTTTAGTACCAGTACATTACACAGTGTAGCAACATTTTGTTACATGTCTAGTACCAGTATATTACACAGTGTAGCATCATTTTGTCACATGTCTAGTACCAGTATATTACACAGTATAGCAACATTTTGTCACATGTCTAGTACCAGTATATTACGCAGTGTAGCATCATTTTGTTACATGTCTAGTACCAGTATATTACACAATGTAGCATCATTTTGTCACATGTCTAGTACCAGTATACTACACAGTGTAGCATCATTTTGTCACATGTCTAGTACCAGTATATTACACAGTGTAGCATCATTTTGTCACATGTCTAGTACCAGTATATTACACAGTGTAGCAACATTTTGTCAGATGTCTAATACCAGTACATTATTCAGTGTAACATCATTTGGTAACATGTCAAGTACCAGTTCATTACACAGTGTAGCATAGCTGAATCATTCTCATTCTCTCATGTCTGGTATCAGTATATTACACAGTTTAGCATCATTTTGTCACATGTCTAGTACCAGTATATTACACAGTATAGCATCATTCTGTCACATGTCTATACTAGTATATTATGCAGTGTAGCATCATCACATGTCTAGTACCAGTATATTACACAGTGTAGCAACATTTTGTCACATGTCTAGTACCAGTACATTACACAGTGTAGCAACATTTTTGTTACATGTCACATGTCTAGTACCAGTATAATTACACAGTGTAGCATCATTTGTCACATGTCTAGTACCAGTTTATATATTACACAGTGTAGCATCATTTTGTCACATGTCTAGTACCAGTATAGTTACACAGTGTAGAATCATTTTGGTCACATGTTTAGTACCAGTACATTACACAGTGTACATCATTTTGTCACATGTCTAGTACCAGTACATTACACAGTGTAGCAACATTTTGTTACATGTCTACCAGTATATTACACAGTGTAGCATCATTTTGTCACATGTCTAGTACCAGTATATTACACAGTATAGCAACATTTTGTCACATGTCTAGTACCAGTATACCAGTATATACGCAGTGTAGCATCATTTTGTTACATGTCTAGTACCAGTACATTACACAATGTAGCATCATTTTGTCACATGTCTTAGTACCAGTATATTACACAGTGTAGCATCATTTTGTCACATGTCTAGTACCAGTATATTACACAGTGTAGCATCATTTTGTCACATGTCACATGTCTAGTACCAGTATATTACACAGTGTAGCAACATTTTGTCAGATGTCTAATACCAGTACATTATTCAGTGTAACATCATTTGGTAACATGTCTAGTACCAGTTCATTACACAGTGTAGCATCATTCTGTCTCATGTCTGGTATCAGTATATTACACAGTTTAGCATCATTTTGTCACATGTCTAGTACCAGTATATTACACAGTATAGCATCATTCTGTCACATGTCTAGTACAGTATATTATGCAGTGTAGCATCATTTTGTCACATGTCTAGTACCAGTATATTACACAGTGTAGCACATTTTGCACACTAGTACCAGTATATTACGCAGTGTAGCATCATTTTGTTACATTTCTAGTACCAGTATATTACACAATGTAGCATCATTTTGTCACATGTCTAGTACCAGTATATTACATAGTGTAGCATCATTTTGTCACATGTCTAGTACCAGTACATTACACAGTGTAGCATCATTTTATTACATGTCTAGTACCAGTATATTACACAGTGTAGGAACATTTTGTCACATGTCTAGTACCAGTATATTACACAGTGTAGCATCATTTTGTCACATGTCTAGTACCAGTATATTACACAGTGTAGAATCATTTGGTCACATGTTTAATACCAGTACATTACACAGTGTAGCATCATTTTGTCACATGTCTAGTACCAGTATATTACACAGTGTACCATCATTTTGTCACATGTCTAGTACCAGTATATTACACAGTGTAGCAACATTTTGTCACATGTCTAGTACCAGTATATTACGCAGTGTAGCATCATTTTGTTACATGTCTAGTACCAGTATATTACACAATGTAGCATCATTTTGTCACATGTCTAGTACCGGTATATTACAGTGTAGCATCATTTTGTCACATGTCTAGTACCAGTACATTACACAGTGTAGCATCATTTTGTTACATGTCTAGTACCAGTATATTACACAATGTAGCATCATTTTGTCACATGTCTAATACCAGTATATTACACAGTGTAGCATCATTTTGTCACATGTCTAGTACCAGTACATTACACAGTGTAGCATCATTTTGTGACATGTCTAGTACCAGTATAATACACAGTGTAGCAACATTTTGTTACATGTCTAATACCAGTACATTACACAGTGTAGCAACATTTTGTCAGATGTCTAATACCAGTACATTATGCAGTGTAACATCATTTGGTAACATGTCTAGTACCAGTTCATTACACAGTGTAGAATCATTCTGTCTCATGTCTGGTATCAGTATATTACACGGTTTATCATCATTTTGTCACATGTCTAGTACCAGTATATTACACAGTATAGCATCATTGTGTCACATGTCTAGTACCAGTATATTATGCAGTGTAGCATCATTTTGTCACATGTCTAGTACCAGTATATTACACAGTGTAGCAACATTTTGTCACATGTCTAGTACCAGTATATTACGCAGTGTAGCATCATTTTGTTACATGTCTAGTACCAGTATATTACACAATGTAGCATCATTTTGTCACATGTCTAGTACCAGTATATTACACAATGTAGCATCATTTTGTCACATGTCTAGTACCAGTATATTACACAGTGTAGCATCATTTTGTCACATGTCTAGTACCAGTATATTACACAGTGTAGCATCATTTTGTTACATGTCTAGTACCAGTATATAACAGAGTGTAGCATCATTTTGTCACATGTCTAGTACCAGTATATTACACAGTGTAGCATCATTTGGTCACATGTCTAGTACCAGTATATTACACAGTTTAGCATCATTTTGTCACATGTCTAGTACCAGTATATTACACAGTGTAGAATCATTTGGTCACATGTTTAGTACCAGTACATTACACAGTGTAGCATCATTTTGTCACATGTCTAGTACCAGTATATTACACAGTGTAGCATCATTTTGTCACATGTCTAGTACCAGTACATTACACAGTGTAGAATCATTTGGTCACATGTCTAATACCAGTACATTACACAGTGTAGCAACATTTTGTCACATGTCTAATACCAGTACATTATGCAGTGTAACATCATTTGGTAACATGTCTAGTACCAGTTCATTACACAGTGTAGCATCATTCTGTCTCATGTCTGGTATCAGTATATTACACAGTTTATCATCATTTTGTCACATGTCTAGTACCAGTATATTACACAGTATAGCATCATTCTGTCACATGTCTAGTACCAGTATATTACACAGTGTACCATCATTCTGCCACATGTCTAGTGCCAGTATATTACACAGTGTAGCATCATTTTGTTACATGTCTAGTACCAGTATATTACACAGTGAAGCATCATTTTGTCACATGTCTAGTACTAGTACATTACACAGTGTAGCATCATTTTGTCACATGTCTAGTACCAGTACATTACACAGTATAGCAACATTTTGTTACATGTCTAGTACCAGTATATTACACAGTGTAGCATCATTTTGTCACATGTCTAGTACCAGTATATTACACAGTGTAGCAACATTTTGTCACATGTCTATCCAGTACATTACAGTGTAGCATCATTTTGTTACATGTCTAGTACCAGTATATTACACAATGTAGCATCATTTTGTCACATGTCTAGTACCAGTATATTACACAGTGTAGCATCATTTTGTCACATGTCTAGTACCAGTACATTACACAGTGTAGCATCATTTTGTTACATGTCTAGTACCAGTATATTACACAGTGTAGCAACATTTTGTCACATGTCTAGTACTAGGATATTACGCAGTGTAGCATCATTTTGTTACATGTCTAGTACCAGTAGCAATGTAGCATTCATTTTGTCACATGTCTAGTACCAGTATATTACACAGTGTAGCATCATTTTGTCACATCTCTAGTACCAGTACATTACACAGTGTAGCATCATTTTGTTACATGTCTAGTACCAGTATATTACACAGTGTAGCAACATTTTGTCACATGTTTAGTACCAGTATATTACACAGTGTAGCAACATTTTGTTACATGTCTAGTACCAGTATATTACACAGTGTAGCATCATTTGGTCACATGTTTAGTACCAGTATATTACACAGTGTAGCAACATTTGGTCACATGTCTAGTACCAGTATATTACACAGTGTAGCATCATTTTGTCACATGTCTAGTACCAGTATATTATACACAGTGTAGAATCATATGGTACATGTTTAGTACCAGTACAATTACACAGTGTAGCATCATTTTGTCACATGTCTAATACCAGTACATTACACAGTGTAGCAACATTTTGTTACATGTCTAGTACCAGTATATTACGCAGTGTAGCATCATTTTGTCACATGTCTAGTACCAGTATATTACACAGTGTAGCATCATTTTGTCACATGTCTAGTACCAGTATATTACACAGTTTAGCATCATTTTGTCACATGTCTAGTACCAGTATATTACACAGTGTAGAATCATTTGGTCACATGTTTAGTACCAGTACATTACACAGTGTAGCATCATTTTGTCACATGTCTAGTACCAGTATATTACACAGTGTAGCAACATTTTGTCACATGTCTAGTACCAGTACATTACACAGTGTAGAATCATTTGGTCACATGTCTAATACCAGTACATTACACAGTGTAGCAACATTTTGTCAGATGTCTAATACCAGTACATTATGTAATGTAACATCATTTGGTAACATGTCTAGTACCAGTTCATTACACAGTGTAGCATCATTTTGTCACATGTCTAGTACCAGTATATTACACAGTATAGCATCATTTGGTCACATGTCTAGTACCAGTATATTACACAGTGTAGCATCATTTGGTCACATGTCTAGTACTGGTATATTACACAGTGTAGCATCATTTGGTCACATGTCTAGTACCAGTATATTACACAGTGTAGCATCATTCTGTCACATGTCTAGTACCAGTATATTACGCAGTGTAGTATCATTTTGCCACATGTACTGAAACAAACATTACACTCAGTATGAAGCTTCAGAAGTTCTTGACTTTATGTTCATCAATAACAATGATTAAAATTCTGTTGGTGTACATGTAACAGTTGTTCTACGTGGGATTAATTTATGGACTAGCAGAATACTCCACATGTCAAGCAGATTAATCTATATTCTTAGTGGATAATCATACATTCAACCTATGACAGTGCTGATAGGCTGACAAAGAATGCACCGCCCAAGGAAATTAATCTCCCAACTCACTAACCCCTTCACAGAAAAATAATTTTCGATGAATTTTAGGGAATTAGCTAGTTTCAATGACTAACTTTCAGATAAACAAAAATCAGTAGAGATTGAAGTATTCACTTTAGCATTCTCACATGTTTTAAATATTTAATTCCTTTTGTTGAACTTTCATGCTAAACAAAAATTTGAAAATACTCACTTGTCATGTTTGGTGGTGTTGCAATAATTACACGGCTACAATTACATTTCTTTCCGTTCTCGGTTGTTATCATGACCTTATCGTCATTCTGATTTGGAGGAGAAATAAAAAATGCACTATAGAATTACATGTAATATAAACACATTCACATTTTAATTTCATTTTACAACCCCTACCCCCCACCAAGAAAATTACAAAATACCAACATGACATAATGTGTAGTGTGATTTTTCTAGAAAAACTTGTTTTGTTAAAAGCCTAAAATACACAACATAAAAGCCAGTTAACCATGGTCAATTCAGAAATATATTTTACTCATTCTATATGTGTTTCGTCAAACTAGGCCAAAAACAAAATTCTTAGCTTGATGTAACCTGACAGACCCACCTAAAAAGCCCCTTACCCACCTAAAAAAACCCTTACCAGGGGTTGAAATACTCTTTTGGAAAGAGGGCCTGGGCCTCTTAAATTGGTAATTTTAACAACATTTTATTGAAATTTGGAAATTTTGAAAATACACAAAACTGATTGAAAATAGATACTACTAGTAATTAGGTTTGCTACCAACAGCCTCACCTTCCACAGACTTGATCAACCTGACATATTCCCATGGATGGTCAGTAACAAACCTGATAACCGTTTTATTTTGACAAGGGTCATATTCTCATTTAGGAAATGTCTTGAACTGCCACTGTTCACAGATTGGTGTATCATCCGCCATTACTGTCATTTTTTTGCTACTGACCGTCCATAGAACCATGGAAGGCGTGACTCTGTATATCCAATGAAACAGCAACATTTCAGTCTGAGGCAAACCAAAATTATATGGATAGTTTCCAAATTTTGTGGTCCAGCTATAAGGCTGCTAAGTCAGTACAAACCTGTTCAATCTTTGCCACAGGGTGATTCAAAAGTACAGATTTGTCACCTATGGCTGCCGCTAACTTCTGGCTTATCTGTTGTGCACCACCCTGTATATCATTGAAACAAGAGATACAATTTTAAAGTATGTTCACAATAAAAAAAAATTCAATATCATCACAAGAGAAAATAGAACACACATGCATGCACACAATGTATGTACAGATCAAATATATTACTGCACCAAAGTCGCAACAAGGGCATGTAAATACAGTGTGTTACAGAAATTTAACATTGTTTTAAAATATCATGTGCTTGTGAGAAATCAGTTCTTTAGATAAGATATGGAAATAAGCACAAAAGATGGTCAGTTTCTTTGACAGCGTTTGCCAACTTAGATTATACAATGAATCAATAATTGCTTTATCTCCTATATCTAAGTTGTATCAAGTCTTAACCCTTTCACCCCTTAATATCCAAGTGGTATGCTCTTTTCTATTGTTTATGACTAGTCTACTATGGTCTGAAGGGTTGAAAGGGTTAAATATACATCTTCCTATCAATAAGTTGTTCACAAGTGTATCTTTTCTGTGTTTAACCTATGATTGCTATACAAATGGAGTGGAAATAAAAATATACAGTCAAACTTGTCTATAAAGACCACTCAAGGGAACAGGCAAAGGTATCCATAATAGACAGGTGGCCATTATAAAGAGGTTCATTCATTATAAAAGTTAACAAAGTTTATGTTTGAATGGCCTTATTAGGCAGGTGCCCTTTATAAAGAGGTGGCCTTTAATGCAAGTTTGACAGTAAATCAATTAGTGACATTAGCAAAGTGTGTTAGATATAGAAGATATATACCACAATCTTATACTCCTGGGCAGTAAATTCAGTTGCCTCTATCAAATTATGTAAGTTACCAGCAGCTGTGATGTACATAACATAATACAACAGAGATAACTGTGAGCTTTCTGTACCAACCATACACCTGGCAGCAGCTTCTATGGTGTCCTTTGTAGCTGAAATGGATAATGCATAACTTAACTCTGTGCTTAGTACTTATACCCGGTCTCTTAATTATAATTATATCTAATGCTTACAACACTGAATCATATATAACAGCAGTGTACAATAAATAGAATATAACATGGAATATATAAAGGGCAACAATAATAAAACTTGACTAAACCACACATGGGTGTAAAATCCCACTGTCTGCCTTGCTATGGAGAGTGAAAATTCTAAAAAATATATTACCATAATATTAGAAAACAATATGTGTTTGTGAAACACAAATGCCCCCAGTCCCAACAAATTTCTAGGCTGGCAAGATATTGCAATGTCCTACATTTTGACCCCAACCCCTGGGGCATGTGAGGTCAGTGAAGTGTGAGCAATCCTTAGATAAACTTACCATCTAAGTTTGGTTACTGTATCAAAATCCAAACTTGAAATATTGCACTTATATGAAAGCGGGACAGAATTACAGACAGAGAAACAGACAGACAGACGGACGATCCAAATGCTAGATGCCCCAGGCGACCTTTCAGGCTGAGGGCATAAAAATAAGAAAGAGTGTACTGAAATTAATAACAAAACAAAAAACTTGAAATATCATTCCAGATATTTAATGAATGACCGATAGAATGTAAATCACCGAAGGAAGTATTGTAATCTATGGAGAACAACTGTGCACAAAACCTATCCTCTACACTGACCACGTCCATAAAGTCCGAAATTTTTAATTTCATTGTTAAAAAGATATTTTTACATATGTGATTGATAAAAAGTCTTCTCCTATTCAGTTAGACTCAGGACTTACTAGTCGAACAGGGCGAGTTGATGTTGGCATATGTACAGAATGGTGACAAAAGTCTTTCCTTTTTCCATCATTTTCTTCTTTATTTTATACAAAACCAACAATTTTTGAATGTTTATAAAATCATATATCTTTGTTCTAAGAAATATAAGCTTATGATCAATGAGTTTTCAAATAATTAGAAAAAAACTATATTTGATACACTTTTAATCATAAAATGTTACTATTGACCGAGGGGTCAGATTTGCTGAAGGCTGACACAAGATACGGTATAATCCGTAATCCAATTGTCAATGTCTATCCACATAAACCTAATTTTAACAGATACTGAAACTTCACACAACCACTCATCTTATATATATTATGGTCTCCTAACTTCACCTGTCAACATATTCTTATCTGGATTTATGTCTCTGAAACATCACCTTTATATATTGTTTATATTTGTTTTTTTTTTTAAATATAATTAAAGTTTTTTTCTTGGTAAATTCTGGATGATTGGAGTTGTGATTCAGATAAGTTACCAATGATGTTACAATATACTTGTCTGATGGGACAAGTGAAAAACATCCTGATTGAAGTGCTGCAGTTCAGAGACAAATCTTAATAACATTAACTCATCAACCCCTGAAAAACAATGGACTCCTCTGTAAGTCAACGACTTAGACCAGTCCAAATGTGTCTTTAGGGGTCAATGAGTTAAAAAACCTACCATTGGTCCAAGCATGTTTCTGAAGAAATGATTCGACTGTCATGGAATCCCATTCCTTGGCATATTTACAACTGTATGGATCTGTTATATCAATCTGTCTGCTCATCCAGTCAAGCTGAAATTTGGATAATACTGAATAAAATGACAAAGAAACAAGATATACAGCACAAATGTTCACAAAAAAGGCCACTGACAAAACAGCAATTTAAAACTGTTGTGATAATGTTTTAAATGTACAGGTACATCCTATTTGTTCAGTAGTTTTGAAACAAAAGCTGATAGTGTGGAAAATGCACCCAAACCCCCTTTTTTGCAGTCTAAAAAAATTCAAAAAAAATTCTAGAAATTAAAATTCTGCAAAATTCTTGCACAAAAACATTTCTTCACCTAATTACAAGTAAAACACATTAAATGAATGCATCAAAGTGAATGCAAGGAGATAATTGAGGAAATCATGCAAAATTGAATGAAAATGACAAAGGCTGAAATGACCTCAAAAACGCGTCAAAAATTGATATTCCGATTTTTATGAAAAATACAAAAGAAGATTTTAAAAGAGGAGTACCTTTTGGGACATATTCTGCCCTGCCCTGGATCCACCTGGACATGGACAAGTGGACAAGCGTTAATGTTGAGCCCTGTATATCTACCATGCACTTAAAGAAACTAAGATTTACCACCACTGAAGCCTTTAAATAACACCAATCAAAATCTGATTCTGTTCACAACAATGATTTTTTTCAGGGACGCCTATAATTTGAGCCTGCAATCGTAATGCATATTTTCACTTCAAATTTATCAGGATTGAAAAGGCTCATAACTCAGGCAATTATTGAGCACTGCTTGAACCAATGTGTAAGCTGATTTTGTTAGACAGTTTGCCAGTTTACTTCTGAAAGGCTGTTAGTCTCTTCCCAGGTACAATGTAACTGAGTTAAGTCATCTCCATCGTTAAAAACTAACCCGTCACCAGATGAGAAAAAAATTGTTAAGTGTAGCATAAAAGTTAAAACACCAATTTAACAAACAAAACAAAAAAGACAAATGATGGCAATTGATTACAATTTAACAAACAAAACAAAAAAGACAAATGATGGCAGTTGATTATGTACTATAAATAGGTCACCAATGTCACTTAGATGACCCAGACATTTAACACTAATCATAATGTTTACCTTTGTCATGATGCGATGCAAGTCCAAGAGAGACAAAAATGACAAGGATGGTAAATCAGATGAATAACTACTAATTTTGTCTCCTCCAAGTTGCATAAATTTTCTCCCCGTAATATATTGCTGGTGTGTCTGAATGTCCAGTTCCTCCAAAAGCGCCATAATATGGGGCTGGCATCTGCAGGAAAAATGAATATCTTTTTAGCACGCAAAATCAGTCACAGAAATCTTTATACCACCACAATGCTCACTGATTTCAGCCTTTCTATTTGATTCACTGAGATTTCAGATGAGTTTCATAATGGCCAAAATTCAGCTATATTTGCCAGAGTTATAGGAATTTAATCTTTTTAAATGATTTTGGGAAGAGGGGGCATTATAATTATAGTATGTTTCTTAAACTCATTTTATTAAAGTGGAAACTATCTAATCTTTAATCTATAATATTCCACTTAGTCCTTGGAAATAGCAAAACATAATCTTGAGTTAGACCTTTCTCCAGTATACTTTACAGCTTTACAATTCACTATGTAATAGACCATCATCCAAACTTAAAATTCATTGAAATTCATGAAAACAATGTCACCAATTTTCAGTCTCAGATTCAATATCAATCTAAAAATACAGAATTATAGTGCATCCTCTGGGACTCGGTTTCATTCATTTTGTGCGTCTTAAAAATATTTTACGCATAAGAGACGCAGGAACCTTGTGACCAGGTATGTTACCTCAGTTTTAGTAACAAATATAAGTCATTCGAAGCTTCGCGCCTAATGCAAGAGACACCTTATTTCCCCCACCCACCTGCCTGTTGTCTTTACTGTATTGTAATTTTGTGATATTAATTACTTTTTCATTTTTTGTAGAAAATATGTGATGTGCAAATGAATAACACAGCATGCCCAAATAATTTAACTTTATCTATCTACTATCATTTAATAAAATCTGTTGCACTTGCATTTGTGAGCTTATCCTAGTTACATGTATGTGTTGAGTTTGGTTTATAAATAATTTATGTTCAGTTGAGACTGGCGAATTACAACATAAAGACTGGTTTTGCTGTGTCCCAAAGGGGGTCTTTACATGTATATACCAGTTTCACTGTACTTGAAAGGTATAAATTATGCATATGCTTGCATGATTTTAAGTAATAAATGGTAGAATGGTCATTTTCATATCTAGGTCCATGTAGAGTTTGTTCTGAACTTAATGTAATCAATTTTCTTTATGTCGTGTCTATTACTGTACAGTTGTTTAATTTCATGGAGAGAAAATTTCGCGTTTTTCTGAAAGGGACTTATTCACTGGTATTAAATTTCATGCAAGATTAGTTGCGAATTGTTTTTCTGATACTTCATAAGTGTAAGGTATAATATTCATGGGTTTTTAATTTCGAGGACATTTCTTTGACCGTGATATCGAATTAAATCTCCTCGTGAATAAAAGCAACTATAAAGTACTCTCGTCCGATTTTGAAACTTCAGTTGACCTGTCCATAATGCAACCAGCCACTGTGGTTGTGGTCACGGAATCCCATTTTAATTTCCCATCCTGAATACCACAATAAACAAGAGGTCCGAGGGGACAAATGATATTATTTGTTTATTTTGGTGACTGTGACCTTGACCTTTGACCTTGAAACTTTGTCACAATTCCAATTCCTTAAAACTTTTCATATATCTTTGAATACAAAAAAGTTAATCAGTTTTCAGTTACATGTAATTAAGCCATTTCTGTAAGCCATAACTTATGTCATTTGAAGCACCCGCTAAATGCTCGTTTCTGAACAGATTTCCCAAACTTTCTAGATTTTGAATTAACAATAATGTAAACAAAATTTTAAAGAAATCTGATCACCGGTTCATGAGAATTTTTTTTTTTAAGATACACCTTATTTTTTACCCTTTTTGCCTCCTCCCTTATGGGTACGTACTATCCCCTTTCTGTTTGCAAACTTGAAGCCTCTTTCTAAGAACAAACTTCATGTCAAAATTGGTTGAGAAGTACATGTACCAAAGTCATTTAAATGAAAAAACTACATGTATGATGTAAATGACAAATGAAACAGACATTAGGCCATAGTTCACTCGGCCCTTTGGGCCTGGTGAGCTGAAATATACAAATTTCAGTTTGAAGTGCTTTCAGTCTAATAGTTCCCTCAATAAGAAAGAATATTTCTTGTTTACTGTTTCTTCTAGATCTGTCATAATGAATAAAAAGTGAGGTACTCTGTAATGAGGAAAAACAACAATAAAAGACAAAGCTAAATAAAATCTAAGTACAAATCAACACAAACCTTCCAACCCACTGTCCACCTACATCCCACGTATCAACTCCACTGTCCGTCTTCAGTTTAACAGACAATGTCCTTCCTCCCACACGGTCTGAAATATAAAACAGAACAATAAACTACTTTTAAAAGTTCTTATGTTTCTCCTGATTGTAGATCATTAAACTGTATGCAGGGATTTCTCCATCCTGTCGTAGGGGCCAAAATGAAGCCCCATTCCCAACAAAAAAAAGAAAAAAGAACATTTTGTCACAATATTCAGTTAAAATTTATCAATTGAAGTCAAACGACGATGAATTTGAAGAGATTTTTTGTATTTTCAAACAATTTTTTAGCATTTTTAGATTTTCTCAATTTCAATAAAATGTTGCTAAAGTTCACAATTTAAAACGTCCAAGCCCCATTCCACAGAGAGTGTGGAAAATCCCTGGTACGTGTCTGTGTTACTTATGAACATTTTGAATACATGTACAAGTTAATTATTTGCATATTATTGAGCAATGTATTTTTTATCAAGTGAGATATTTTCATATAATAAACTGATATATTCTGTCATGCTATCAACAAAGTATTCAATTGTATGCTCATACAGACAACATTCTACATGTATTTCATGGAAAACTTGGATCTGAGATGAATATTCATTATAATATTCCAAATCCCTGTGTGGTCTATGACATCAATCATAAAGACGGTTCTGATTACCATACAGGTGTATATTTGCCTAGAAGTCCATTTGCCTATGTTTAAGTCATCCCCAAATGGCACTTTGATGGACTTGGCTATGACCTGCTTGCTGCTGCTTCAACTTGCTTTAATGAACCCCTAAAGACACATTTGGACTGGCCTAGGCCATTGATTTATAGAAGAGTTGGATTTATAACACACAGAGATAGATGGCCATTGATTTATAGAAGAGTTGGATTTATAACACACAGAGATAGAATGATATTCTTGTGTATCAAATAATTTACTCATCACTAAAACATCAATCTGAATATTACTTGGGGCAATAGGGCACTAATTAATATAACATATTCATAGAAACTTGCCTCGGAGAAATTATTTTGATCTACTATCTCAACCTGGCTACCAATTAAATGACTGTGAATGTACCGGTATATATATCCAGGGAAATAGTTAGTCACGGAAAGTAATCTTGACACTGACCAAAAAAGTGTGTCACATTGTGAGTCTTAGACCACATACATATGTACTTGAAATCAACAGAAAAAATGTGTGACCTTTCTCAAAATTTGAAAAGACACACAGTAAACCTTGTGTCTTTTCAAATTTTGAAAATTAAAGCAGCATTAGCAACGGCTAGGGCATGGTTTTTTCTTTAAGTGATTGATTTAAACATATGTTATTGATAAAACAAATGGATTAGACACAAGTTCTTACAACTTACTAGGTCTTCTCCAGACAATACAGTATATGATTAATTTAACACATGATGACAAGGCATACATACAATTTGTATGCTATACACACACACATACATACATACACATACATATTGTACAGAGAGAGAGAGAGAGAGAGAGAGAGAGAGAGAGAGAGAGAGAGTAGATGATAGAAGAGAGAATCCGGTTGCAATGGTTGTCTTTAGATGGATTAGAACCTTTTGGATCCTTTTATAAATGACTGAACGACCAGCACAATTTGGACATTGGTCTCATTTGGAAGATTAGGATCTCCCCATAGAAGAAAACTGACATAATTACCTGGGTGAATACCCATAGTCGTGAGAATATCGAGAATCGCAATTCGTGAGTTTGAGTGTTGTGAACATACTAGAAAGTAGTGATATGCATTTTCAATGCCGTCACCACATTGACAGACAGGTGAGGGATAAATCCCTACCCGAAATAAATCATTATTAAGAGCACTACAACCGTGCCTAATTCATGCTAACTGCATCGATAAATATCTGTTTCCAACATTCAAATATTTGAGTGATTATATATCCTTGTCTAAAGATACAAAGTTCTCATTAATTACACTTGCACACATTGGCTTGTTTAAAAGTATTACACATGTGAAAATAATAAATAATATTAGTGAGCATGTATCAAAAAAACAAATGGTATTGTGGGCATTGTTCATAGCCACCTCACATAATAAAGTTTGTAGACATGCATAGTCATTTGTTTTCATCATAATGGGATAAAATGTATTTCAAGTGAATCCAATCTATCCGAATTTAGTGATTTTATCTATTTCTTTGAAGAAAACACAAAATAAAATGCAAAAATAGTCTGATTACTACGGTGTCTATTTATAGTATTGCTTGTCAACTCGTACCCAAGTCAAATTGGCACCGAGTGACTTAGGCCCTTCAGAAATATGGAAATCGACACTTAGTGTGGTTGAATCAACACTTGGAATAATTGTTCGGGCATGCATCGATATTTATTTGGTAAATGTTCATAAGGGCACCCATGAAGATTCATCTCAATGGGTTCTCAAAAGTAATTTTTATGAGCAAATCTGATAATTTAAATAAAATATTTGCATAATTGAATTAATTTACATTCCAGATTTTTTTTCTTGAAGTTTATGCTATTATTGCTATCAAAACATTATTTTAGCCAAGCAGATGTTTAGACAATTAAAGAAACTAAAAGGGAGCTAATGATTTTGTAATTACAGTAATAATGATGAAAATGTGGTTTTGTGAGGCCCTATACTCATTCATTCTACCTGGGGAGGGAATAAAATATATAAATATATATATATATATATCCTAACTTAAATATAATACCTGTGTTAAGACATTTTAGTAGACTACTAGAAATCTAAGTTTGAATTTTTCCATATACTACACAATGAAGAATATATACATGTGATCATACTGTCAATAATAAAATTACATGGTAGCAATTGCCGAAATCACTTGCACGTTCCGAAATTACTTGATATTAAAACTACATAAAAGAAAATATGATATAGAGCAATGGATTTTGTTTTATAGTACTGATGTCATTAGGTGTCAATATGCACAATCTCACTGAGATGCCGAAGTCGAATGTCACTACTGTCCATGCAGCTCACTTCGACTGTGTCTCACATATAAGATTTCTGTGCAAGACACAGCCAAGACATCAGCTTTTTTCGGAATCGGGATGATTCGTATCGCTGTCCCTTGTGTCCTAGTGTTATCCTAGAGGTGTTCTGTTATATCTTGGCAGCATCCTTGGTGGTGTTTTGTCTTGGCCAGGTTTTTTAACATGCTAAAAAATTTGGCCAAGAGCACCCCGTCAATCACGACTTTGTAGCATTGTCCCACCTATACCTTAGCGCTGTCCCAACACTATCATAAATGTCATATTGTGGTATATTGCAACATGGAGGACCATATAACGACATGATATTTACAATAGTGTTGGGACAAGACAGGTAGTCTTCTATGACAGTGATCTCATGACAAGACAGGTGGTCTTCTATGACAGTGGTCACATAAGACAGGTGATCTTCTAGACTATGACAGTGGTCACACAAGACAGGTGGTCTTCTATGACACTGGTCTCACAAGACAGGCTGTCTTCTATGACTGGTCTCACAAGACTAGTGGTCTTCTATGACAATGGTCTCATGACAAGACAGGTGGTCTTCTATGATGCCGATCTCACAAGATAGGTGGTCTTCTATGACTGGTCTCAAAAGACAAGTGGTCTTCTATGACAGTGGTCTCATGACAAGAAGGACGGTCTAATATGACAACGGTCTCATGACAAGACAGATGGTATCCTATGACTGGTCTCACAAGACAGGTGGTCTTCTATGACTGGTCTCATAAGACAGATGGTCTTGTATGACTGTGGTCTCACAAGACATGAGGTCTTGTATGACTGTGGTCTCATAAGACATGAGGTCTTCTATGACAGTGGTCTCACAAGACAGGTGGTCTAATATGACAGTGGTCTCACAAGACAGGTGGTCTTCTATGACAGTGGTCTCACTTATTTTAAAAAATATTGTGAGTTTGACTCATATGTAAACAATATGGTTATAAATGCTTTCTTACAGATATGTACTAAAACATATACTAAAACAATGCCTATATGTCATGAGATTTATATTCTATCAGAGAAGACATAAAATAAATGGATTTGATGTCCAAAACACTTGTGACACCTACTCCTATCTAAGCTGTATTTTTCTTTGCCACAAAAATTTTAAATTTGACTTATTCCAAACTTGTAGAAATGCTTGACATAAATGTATCAGATAAAAAGTAATTTTCAAGTAAGATACCTACATGTTAAGTGAATTATATTATGATGCAATTGTGACATAAAATGATTGATAAAGTGACGTACCAGTAGAGTTATACATGTATATCTCTGTCAGATTTTATCTTACATTCAACATTTCATCAGTGATATTTTTACCTATAATCTATCAGCAATATATAAAGACTTTATATATCCCTGGTTCAATATTGGTAATTCACTTATGTACCAATAATGCTCACAAATTTATATTTATGGAGAAAAAATACTTCGGCATAAAGTGAAAGTTGAAGATCTAAAGATTACATGTATCGCATGCTATAATTTTAGAACTGATTTCCATCTCCTCTTTAGCAATAAAGGTGATAATTATTTGGTCATAACACAAATCTCTGATAACAGCTTGTTTTGTGTACAAGTCCATGTGTATACTGGTATGTGTTTTGGTTGTATGTTTATTTATGCGATTACTTGTCTGATCCAATACGTCAAATTTCATTATTTATGCCGGACTTCATGGCCTAATTAGCTAAATAATTGCATGCTATATGTAACTTTCAGTGTTTACACGATAAGGAAACCATGATTTTTTAGCATAAAAAGATATTAATATGATTAGGAGGCTAATTTAATCATAGTGTACAGTGACTTAGTATTGCACCATGAGGATGATTTCATTCGAGAGTGAATTAAAGTCAATAAAGATGCATTTACCTATACTGTTTACATGTAGCATCATTATCTTTCTTATCGCATTTGAATAAAATTATCACTGTTAAACAGAGAATGTTTCCAAGTTTCATTTATTATTTGTATGTAATTTTCTAATTTGTAATTAAAAAAAAAAAACAATTTAAACAAGAAGTCAAAATTAGATATCACCATTTTACTTACACAAAGAAGGGATTTTCATCACGAAAATTAACCTTTGTTTAAAACTGATGGATTTTTTAAATTTCGAATTCTAATTCTGAAAATTAACATAAAAAAGGAAACTGTATCCGATTCTGTGTAACTGTTTAACAGTGAAAATCCTATTGAAATGCGATAAGAAATGGATCCAGAATATTTTTTTGAAAAAATGGTTTTATATAAAATAGATCTCTATATATATCTACTATAGATAATATATTTTTTAAATTATCATACAGAACTGTAGACTGCAGTGTATATGCCTACTCAGTAAACTTTTGGCAAGTGGCTGCATGTTCATAATTATGATAAGTCAGTTTGTTTCGGTGGCAGAAGAATGTACTGTGTTACCTTTAGCTTCCAAAACAACTATTTTCAGACTTGGATCCTTTTTGTGGATTTGGTAAGCAGCTGTCAGGCCAGATATACCCGCACCGATAACAGCAACGTCCACCTCCATTGCACTTGTTGTAGGAAATGACCGATAGTGGCGATGAGGTGAAGTATTAGGAAAATAACGGATCCGTAAATTTAAACCGGCACATTCCAGTATTAAGTATTAAATAATTAACTTTTTATTTAATATTGAAAAAATAATGATCTAATGATTAAAACTTCAGTACGATATTATTGCATTCTAGGAAAAGTTATTTCTGATTTGAAGATCGGGATCGAAATCCATAATTCTTGTAAACATGAAGTGGGTTCTGCCGGCTTATGCATTTAGTGCAATTTCTCTCTCTAGCATTGTTTATTTGGTGTACCTGTTCAGAAACAGGAAATCCACAAGTAGAAAACCTCGAATGAAACTCTACGTGTACCCTGATTATCGATCAAATCGGTGTATTTGGCTGTTATATGGTAACTTGTGTGCAATTTTTTTACCGGTGTCAGCGGAAAACTAACTTTATAAAAAATGTTCCATTTCAGAATATCTGCGACACTGTTAATATATCAAGCTTTAAATATCTCTGAGAGAATTGTGCATAATTTTGTAGACGTGAAAGTTTTATAAGTATTTATTGACAACTTAAGGTTGTAAAGGTCTAAAAGGATGAGACTATTGAACAAGTAAAGTCATTTAAAAAACATATTAAACGGTTGAATAATTAGCCTATCATACATTTTGAGATATGCTTTGGCTTTTTATTTATCAAGTATTTAAAAAATTTCATGTCCAGAAATATTTCACACTAAACTTGTGTTTCTGTGTATGCTTTGTCCAGCATCTGTTAATTGTTGTCTGTCGTTAACTTTTCACACATTTGACTTCTCCTCTGAAACCCCTAAAGGAAGTTTGACAAAACTGTAAAGGAAGCAAGTATTCAAGGTCCTCTACCAAGTTTGTGTTTTTCAGATGGATGGACTAAGGTTTTGGGCCAGGGTGTTGGGCCAAGGTGGGACAAAAGATATCCCAGAGGGTACTCATCTTTGAAAAATCAAAAAATGGATTTGTATCTGATTGGTTTACATGGATATATGTTCCAAGTTTGTGTCTTTTATAGAAATTAATTTTTAACACGCTTTTGATGTCTTTTCATTAATTTTTATGTGTAATTTTCATTCATTTTTATATGATTTCTTTGATTATCTCCCTTTATATTCACTCTGATGCATTCATTTATTATGTTTTACCTGTAATAAGGTGAGTAAATCCTTTCTGGAAAGAATTTTGCTGAAATGTAATATATTAGAAATTGTTATGAATTTCTTAAGTTAAGACTGGTGAAGAATTGTTTTTGTACAAGAATTTTACCAAATTCCGATTTATTAAATTTTTAATGAATTTTCTAAAACTTCAGAAAAGGAGGAGAGTGTGGCACTTTTTCAAATTATTAGCTTGTTTTTCAAACAGTCATTCAAAACCTGTGCATGTGTGTGTATTATTTTGTGTGTAAAATTTTCATAATTTTGCTGATACAAACAAACACATAAGATATGATTATTTCAATTCTGCCCATTGGTTAGGCCGAACTTTCGGACCCAATTTCAAGCGATTTTTTGTGTGTGATAAAATCGGGGCAGAAAGTTCGGCCTACCCATGTTTGATACAAAGACTATATCGACATCCAGCTACGTCAATGTGTCAAAGAGTACAGTAATTACTTTTAACTCCACTAAACATAAGTTACTTTATACACATGATACATTTGTATATAAAATTTGTTGATATTTTCTTGAGATTTTGGAATATATTTGTTCAGATATTCAGATAAAAATAATCTGTTATATCATCCATCACTAATGTTTATGACTCAGTTGAGTTCAAGATTAAAATTAATTCAAATGGCTTCACTTAGGTCATTGACTAATATTGGTGCAGACCAGAATTAAATGCATCTATTTATATCACTCTATAAATCAAAGTAAATAACTTTGAATTTTTAGATAATAACTCGAAATTTCAAGAATAACCTTAGAAGTTAATGTATAAAAAGCCTGAATAGTTAAAAAAAAAACACAGAAAATCCTCAGATGGAATCAGGTGTACATGTAATAAACATCACCAGCAAATGATCACACCAACCATAAGTCTGAATGCAATCCAGACCAAAGCAGTGGGTAGGGTCGAAATTAGTGGTAGTATTTGTAGCTCATAGTAAAGAAAAAATGTCTTCCTGCTCTATTTGTAGCATTTAGGTCTAGAGGAATATCGATATTATGGAACTAGGGTTTTTTCTTGGGTCTGTGCATGCCCCATTCCCAATGGCATAAATGTAACATTTTTGCCAATTTCAGGCCAGAAACTTCCCTAATTTTAATCTCTGTGAGAAAACGAGCATATTCCATAATTAATTCAAAAGAAAATAAAAAACAAATATACATGTACAGTGTTGTTGATTTTTTTTCTGCAAATAAGATACAAATCCAGTTATAAATTTGAATGAATTGAACACTAAAATATCAGAAAAATTATTTTTAGATAATTTCTAAATTCTAATGGAGTTTGATATATCCAATTTGTGGAAAAAACTGCAAAATTCCCAATTGGAAAGGTATAGGCCCCTGTTTCTGGAGGGCACGAAAAAAAACCCTGGCAACTGATATATCAGCCTCCTCTCTGATTTCATAAGTCTGGGCCAGAAGTGTACAGGTCTACCAAGGTAAAAAGTGGCACATCCAGGTTCTGTCAAAAACCAAAACAATATAGTCTATTTTCCAAAAATAGGTTGTACGGATAAAACTTATTGCCTTGAATGGATACCATGCTTTACAGTAGTTCTTATATTTTTGTGTTGACAAGTAGCATGTCACCCCTGTTATGATTTAATTTAGAGTCATTGTGTTTGTAAACATGTGCCAATCTACCTTGGTAGACCTATAACTTATCAGTACGCTAGTTTGAGGAAAAAATAAACTAGAAAACCTAGAAAGTCATCCTGAATTATCACATTAACTACATGTATTTCAATGCTTTATAGTTATCCAAGAACTAAAACTAATATTTTAGTATACTTTTCAGAGCTTGGTGCTAAAAGTGACGTGGAATTTGTTCAGATTGATCCAAGGGAAACAGGCACGGAAAGGATCCTGAATTACAAAGAACAAGTACATCCACATGGAACCATTCCTGCCTTGTCGGTCGAAGAAAATGGTTCAATAATTGAATCAGGTGCTATCTGTCTGTACCTAGCAGATTTATATCAAAAATATGTCCCAAAACCACAGGAGAGAAGAGAATATTATAAGTAGGTATATTCCACAGTATATCTGTAATGTTTTTCATCGAGCTTTCTGACTTAACATGGTGGTCTAGTAGTAGAGCTTCGTCCAGTACCTGTATATACTTAACTCATCAGCCCCTGAAAAATAATGGACACTTCTGTAAATCATGACTTAGACCAGTCCAAATGTGTCTTTAGGGGTGAATGAGTTAAGGCCGTGACTGTTCCATTGCCAAGCACTGGGCATATGAGTCAAGGGTCTTTCAGATGTGATTTTAAACCAAGGTCCCATATCCTGAAAAAAGTGGTTCATTAAAGAATCCTCATAGCATTGGCTTAAGTTTATAGCAAATTATGAAAATTTATAGGTCTTCACATACATCTACATGTAGTTACATCTTCACTTAAGTGGGATGTCCATGCGGGCATAAAACAACAATAAGGGCAAAAATTTAAAATTATTTATTTGTGGACTTCTTAATTGAAGTGATTTGTCTACTTATTGTAGATGTTAATTGATATGCTGTGTTTATATTTTGTAGACATATTAACTGAGATACCTTGTCTACTTATTGTCTTTTGAGATATTGGTGAATCCTGTATCAGTACAATTTGTAGATACGTTAGGAGAGATACATTATTTGTATATCGAGACTTGTTATTTGACATACAGGCTTATCTTCTCCCAATATATTTTGTAGGAATGTTACTTGAGATGCATTGTCTATGTATCATAGACATGTTTTAATTGAGATACATTTTGTATGTAATGTAGACATGTTAGTTGAAATACATTGTCTATGTATTGTAGACATTGTAATTGAGATATATTGTCTATGTTTTGTAGACATGTTTATTGAGACACATTGTCTATGTATTGTGGACATGTTTATTGAGACACATTGTCTATGTTTTGTAGACATGTTTATTGAGACCCATTGTCTATATATTGAAGCCATGTTAATTGAGACACATTGTCTATGTATTGTAGAAATGTTTATTGAGACACATTGTCTATGTATTGAAGCCATGTTAATTGAGATGCCATGTCTAATTCAGCTGGATTGTCTACTGCTGCAGTACACTGGATGAGGCAATGGAACACATTTTCCAGCAGTTGCTGTTGTCACCTGACAAACAAGATCATGATGTTATACAACGGAATATGCAGAAATTTGCAGTGTTTGCCAAACATTTGAACTCAGTACTTCAGAACAGACAATATATATGCGGAAATGAGTAAGTCATCATGAATATTTTGAGGTTATTTTACAGATATTGTTATACGTGGGATCAACATTTTATTTCTCCCTAAACTTATGTTTTTTGGTCATTACTTGATGAGTTGATCATAACACTTTTTTAAAAAAAATTGCAGATAAGTCTGATTGTTTTAATGGTGTTTTGCAACACACTCAACAATTTTTCAGTTTTGGCACCAGTTTTGAGTAGTGGAGAAGAGAACCCGGTTACAGTGTACCGGGGAAAAGACCACTGGCTTCCTGCAAGTCAACTGGCAAACTTTCCCACAAAATCAGCTACGGTTACAACAGGACATGGACCCGCACTGGCTAGAGGTAAAAGTCATCATGGTTTAAAGTGCAGTGTTTTTTAACACTTGCCCCACAGAGGTCCAAATTACGATAAATAAAAAACCTACAAGTCAGCTTCTTGTCTGCATGGTTCTCTGTCATCATTTGTTGTGCATTGTAAACTTTTAGACATTTTGACTTCTTCTCAAGAAACAAAACATTCTTCAGCATTTAAACTGACAAATTTACCCACATAACCAGCTTTAGTTGCAGTAGAACGTCAAACAAGACTGACCAGAGGTGAAATATGTTACATGTTTACAGTGCAAGGCTCTAGTCACTCGACCATGAAAGTCTGTCATGCGTAGTACAGTGGAACCCGTCTTGAGAGACCACACTTTCTGTCACTGAAATGTGGTCTCTCAGGACAGGTGGTCCTTCAAAACAGGTTTTTCAAGACCAGGTTTTACTGTACCACTTCACAATGTTCAGTAAAGAGAACATGTGATACATTTTATAACATCATATATAAAAATTTGACTTTTGTTTACAAATACAGGTATGTCACTCACATCAAGTGTTTTTGTTTTGTTTTTTTTTAATTCAGGTTCACAGCAGCTGACTGTATCCTTGGTTACAACTTGTGGTGGGCCTCCGTCATGAAAAATGGCGCTATGTTAAAGGATTACCCTGAAGTGCTTGCTTATTTCAACAGACTTAAATGTAGACCAGCATTTCAGCAAACATTTTCTTCTTGAATATGCCATTTTTCTTTTCCATGTTTAAGCAATACTGGTCGAGGATTAGCAGCCGGCTATGATGTATTTTCATCTTTAGTACATGTATGTACTACAACAATATAATTTTTTTTCCTTCTGTTTGAGAAAAATGTCCAACAGCAGATGTTTAATCTAAACAAATCTCACAAAATTGTGTTCTATATAGCTGAAATCATGCAATAGCCAGCTATTAGTCCTAGTCAGCTACTGACCCTTGACCAGTAGCAGTTGGTCCTTGACCAATAGCGGTATTCAATGATTATTTTTGTACTTACTAAAACTGAGAATGAAGGTGCCATGGTGTTTGTTGATTTTTGCTTATTTACATTAATGTTGTGATTGGAATATTTCTGTGATATCAATAATCTAATGATGACTCAGTATTATTTTGATTTTGTAATATTAAACATCAGGATATCAATTACAGTAAAACCTTGTTATACTGCCACCATTTGTTCAGTCCAAATTTGGCATTATAAAGGAGTGTAAATATTGATAAGTTGAGGGAAACCTTAAATTAAATTTTAGGGAAAATTAGAAAAATGGGCTTTCAAAAATTGTTGCGTAAAGTGAGTTGGCAAATGAAATGAGGAGCATTATAAAGAGGTTTTACTTTACTTGTAAATAAGCATTATTTTACTTTTGTAAAATTATTGAGGTATTAGTTATTCATATTTAAGTATTGTTATGATCTTGTTAAATCATTTAGATATTGATTAATTGTTTTAAATATTTTCCATGATTTTTTAAATATTAATTTAGTCGTGGTTAATTTACCTATCACCAATTGTCTGACACATGGCTCTCAATGTGCATTTTTGATGTCATTCGTTTGTAACGTCATAATCACACAAATGTTTGACGGGCCATTTAATTGTGATTCCATAATGGAAAAGTGCTGTGTCGGGGCTTTTGCGAAAGCAGTTGTAATTCGGTATTATTTTGATTATGTAAATTTATTGACAATCACTTACTTTGTATTGGTTCTATAAAATTTTGAAGGATCAACTGGTCAAACTTGACCTTTATGACAGCAAGCAAAGGTCCTTATATTGGTGTCAGAGGTAAAATCTTTAAAAAAGGGCATTAACTTTTCTAAAGATTGGTGTGCAGAAAAATTTTAGACAGTTCTTATTTCTTTGACTTTTAAAAAAAATATGAGCTGTTATGGATTGAAATTTTACATCCCGATTTTATGCAATATTTTATCTCATATATATGAGAAGGAGATCATCTGGTGGTTCAAATAACAAATACCGATACATGCATATCATTAGAATAAACTTGTCAAAAGTCTTCTGTAGTAGCCGTTAGTTTTAATCCAAAATCGCAAATTATTTTTCTATAATTTTTACAAAGATAACCAATTGTCAAGGATGCATGGTAAACATCCTCCTAATGCGTAACCTAGAGGTCAACTGCATATAACGATAACATCAGAGAAATGCTGTATTGCAATATAGTATTTATTCCATGTTCGAAAAATTATTTCTAAAGGTTTTAAAAATCACAATAAATGTAGGTAATTTTGTGTTCAGAACCTGGTTGCTGTAAATATTTAGTTCAAATTTTTATCTGACCATTAGCCAAATTTATTACATAACCAACCTGCCTATTTTATTTTGCACATTTATCATTTTTCATGTGTGCAATACATGAGGAAATTTTATTTCTTTTTTTATTTTCCAGTTGTTTTATGATAAATTTACAAATAGATACGGGTAAATGTAAATTATATATTATTATTATTATATATATATATATACTGGTAATGTAAATTTATATGTATGATTATACGGGTAAATGCTTTATATTAATATCTCATTGTACAGTTAAACTTGCATTAAAGACCACCTCTGTATAAAGGGCAGCTGTCTAATATGGCCATTCAAAATTAGCTTTTGTTAGCTTTTTTATAATAAAAAAACCTTGTTATAAAGGCCACCTGTCAATAACAGCTACTTTTGTCTGTTCACTTGAGTGACCATTATAGACAAGTTTGACTGTACTTTGTTTCTTATATTCTTGTCAAATTTCATCTAAATAAATTATAACTTTATGTATGATACATTGATTGTTTTCTTAATATCCATTCCAAATATAGATGAAATTTTATTTCACCTCCTCTAGCCATTGGTAGACATATTGTTTATTAGATATACTTCACCGAGTGCACAACAACCGTTAGGAATTGTTGTTTATTATATATCCTACATTGAGTGCACAGCAACCCTAAGGAACTGTTGTTTATCATATATCCTACACCGAGTGCACAGCAACCCTAAGGAATTGTTGTTTATTATATATCCTACACTGAGTGCACAGCAACCCTAAGGAATTGTATTTATTATACATGCATATCCTACACTGAGGGAGCAATCCTAAGGAACTATTATTTATTATAAATGCATATCCTACACTGAGGGGAAGCAAACCTATACTAAGGGAACTGAGTGGAAAGAGCATCAAGCTTTAAATCGAGAGGTCTCTCACCTGTAGTCAGGGTAGATTAGAGCATGGCTAGAACCTAACCTGATTATGTGAGGGAATTTACCAGTTATCTTGCAGAAGGTCAGTGGTCTTTTCCCTGTTACATTGTATCCTGGTTCTCTCCTCCATAGTTGACCTTTCGCCAAGTGTCTGACATATGGCTGTCCATGTGCTTTTTTAACGTCATTCGATTGTGATATCATAATCACACAAGCGTTTGATGGGCCATTTAATTGAAACGTCGTAATGGAAAAGTTTGCCAAAAGGTGCCATGTCAGGCATTTGGCGATAGGTCAATTAAAAACTGACTGCCATCATATAAATGAAAAAGTGTGGCATCATGGTTTGGGTGTTGTGTGCAAATTTTTGAACATTTTTTTTCAATTACCACAAGGCCATATTTGACATATACATGTAATACGTGTAACAAAAATTGTGAATTTCATAACTGCTGGGTTTGGGTCTTGTAGAGGGTGCTAGGACTGGTGTGATTGGTAAGTCCCTTTAGAAATCTTGTTGTTTTTAATTATTTTTATCTTATTTTGATTTTTTTCACATTATTAGTTTATATGACAGTTTAACTTATCTACTTTGATCAGTAGCTGATTGATCTCAATTACAATGTATATTATTTGATTTGCATAAATTGTCCATTTTAATTAGAAATAAACTTTTTTTGTACCAAAATCTGTATGTAGCCTACAGTCTTTTTTTACATAGATAATACAAGATAGATCCTTCGGAGTTAGAAGTGATCTATATACATGTATAGAATTGATTATCGGTAACAGAAGATACCTTGCAGTTTAACATATGCATTTTGATGCAATGACTTGATCAAGAAGGGTTACTTTTTACAATACCCTCTTTTGTTACCAAAAAAAAAATAGAAGAAGAGAAAGACAGAATTTGAAGTATCATATTTATCACTGTGGAATAAAATGAGTATAAACATGTGCGGTGCTTTTGAAGGATAATTTGGTGGAAGCTGGGAGGGGCCTTGTGCACCAGCTGGTGTGAAGAGGAGATATGAGGTGTGGTGATATCTAGAAGCTGGAATATAGCATATCAGGGCTTGTAAAATTAAAAATTTTCTGCAGACCATTCCCTTGGATGCCCAATATTAATATTGTAGTATGGAGTTATTTTTGCTAAAATTTGCTTAAGTTTTGGGAATGAAAATCAGTGATACTTTTAGGAGGATAAACAGATTTTAATTTAGTATCTTTAATGAGAAAGTGCCACTCCCAACTTAAAATATTCATGTCAGGTTAAGGAATACATCTTGGACCCACTAGTGGAGTTTTGCCTTACAAATATTTCTCAGTTCTTTTGGAAAATTCCTATTCAGTATGTTCCTGTATATATAGCTCTACCAAGAAAAATGGGCACATGATTACAAATTAAATCATAACGGATGACAGGTTAGTTTTTGGTACACAAATATTTAAAGACCGAGTAAATGCATGGAACCAGAACAAGGCAAAATATTGACCTGTGCACCGCATTTTTTTCAGACAGACAGTATTGGTTTGGTTTTATACAAAACTTGTATGTGCAACTCAAATGTTGGTAGTGATATATCTACATGTATAATTTACATATCGGTATTAGGAATTTCCAGAATTTTTTTTTTTTTTTTTTTTTTTTTACTACTAGTAAAGGGAGGTAATACAGTAACTCTACCAATGGAAACTACTTGGTACTCACTTATAATAGGGATATAAAGCAACAGAATTATCCAGTAAAAAATCTTAAGAGATATAATACAGTAATGAATAGCATAAGCTAATATTGTGTATTGTTTGATTTTGGAGGTACTACAAAAGCAACTGCTGAATAATAGGTGAAGTCACAATTAAAAGGGAGATAATACATCAGTGGAATCGCCCTTTATATTGTCAGACCCAGTAATATATATGGGATATATGGATGCTGTGAAGTAAGCTCATTATGGTAAAGGATAGAAATAGGTACATGTAGATGAAATGTACATACCGGTACATACAATCCAAAATTATTTATCAAATAGGAACCAGATTAAGTGCATTTAGATCAAATGCCATTTTTCTGTTGATAATCCAAATGAAGATTGTGTGATTGCTTAACAACTACATTTTGTACATGTTTTTTTCATAACTTAATCAGTTTGACATATTTTAGATCTACATAAGTACATTACCATGGAAAAATTACACTGCTTTGATTATTTTATATCATTTCTTATATTATTTCTTATTATGAAATCTTAAGGTAAACTTAATTAAGCTTACCTTGTAAAAAGAGGGAGTAAAAACCGAGGTCCCGTGCCACAGTAGGTCTTGGCAAGTTAAAGAACCCTCACTGCTCAATGACCGTAAGTGCCGAGCATAGGCCAAAAATTTGTAGCCCTTCACCGGCATATAGTAATGTCTCCATGTGAGTGAAAGATTCTTTAGTGGGACGTTAAACAACAATAAACAAACGAACAAAAACAAAACCTTGTAAAAGGAGATTGAATACAGTAAGTCTTCTTGATGGAAAATATTTTGTTTCTTATAGAGGAAAACCCATTCAGTATTTCCTGTAAAGGGAGTTAAAATACAATAGTATAATAATACTCTCTAGTAAGAGGCCCATTAACTTCCATACCTCAAGTAGGAGAGTGAAAGCTCAAATAAATACAGCAGTATGGAAGATATTAATTCAGTAGTTGCCAGTGAAAACAGTTCAGTATTTCTTGGAAAGGGGTAGATTATAAAGTTATACTAACAATTGAAAGCCTTTCAGTATTTCCAGGTAAGGTAGATAATTTTGTGATATAATTATGCAGTGAAAGTATTACAGATAAAGGGAATTAGTGCAATAGCACTTACAACAGAGAGTAATTTAGTTTATAAAGGGAGGTAATACACACATACATATATGTAGTAATATTATCCAGTGAACACTACAGTAATTCTTGGAAAGTAAAATAAACAATAATCATGCAATGAAAAATGTTTAGTACTCTGATAAAGGGAGATAATTCAGTATACCTAAACATGTGAAATTTGATTATTTTATAAAGGGAGAATAATAGAATCTACCCCTACCTTGAGGGTATGACAAAGGAATCTCATTCCGAGGGCAAGATTCTTAAATGACAAACCCCAGGCTTGCCGGGGGTTTGTCATTCAAGAATCTTATCCTGAGAATTGAGATTCCCTTGTCATACCCTAAAGGTAGGGGTTGATTATTTTCTCCCATGTTTTAAATACATGTAGATTGGAGATCTATGCAAAAGAAATCTGACATTATGCACAGCATTCTAGATGTCGCAGACACACTACAGCATAAATTGTATTGTGACGTCATAGCTTTTCAATACCCAAGGAAATTATTCCCTGTTAAAATGAAGGAAAAATCTGTGAACAATGGGAGAAAATGCAGTCACACATCCCAGTGTTTAAAAATGCATGATTATATACAATTATATTCTTGGATGTAATGTGTAGATCTTAAAGTCCCCCTCCATGACACCTGATCTCATTTCTGCATTTTTGGATGTCCATCTTGGTCCAGCTAGTATCCTCCGGATTAGAAAATTGTTTCCTGAACCTCCTTATGATTTACTAGTTTTTTGGTATCCGATATTTTTATATTCCGCAACTGGATTTGTCATGTAATGGAATGGTCAGATACCTCTTCATACTAAAAAAAAAATAGTTGCTTATAATTATGTATGGGTATATTATAAATGTTCACTAGGCTATCAGGCAGGATGCAAATTTTGATTGGTGATTAGGTCAGAAATCTTTCATCAAATGACAGAATTCCTAAGGTGTAATAGCCTGGGCCTATGTGTGAATTTTTGTTTTTTTTTATGATTTCTCTATCAAGATCAAGATCTATTTCCTTTTTTTTCAATCACAGATAAAATCGACAATACATAAATAAATCTAGATAATAAATTAAAAAATATTTTTTTTTTTTTAAAATTAACAACACAACAAAATTACACCATAAAATATATAGATCTACACGAAAACTTATATAATCTGTTTCGTCTTGTATTATGCAAGAGTTTCCAGTTGCGAGTTCCGGAATTATTATACTGGGTCTAATACGTAAATCACCGCCAAGGTCAATGTGAAGAAAAATGGCCGCCTTGCTCAGAAACGTGCGTGCTGTGTTAAGTTTTAACCCAACAGTCCTAAGAGGATCATTGTGCCGATTTAGTGCTGTAGCATTTGTGCATAAAAGACATGATGCAAATACGTTACAATGTCCTAGTTTTCATAAAGTGTTATCACAGGTAATTGTCGAGTGAATGACTATCTAACAACCGGCAAATGTTGACGGATCAACTTGTGCCAATTTGCTCTCAAGGGCAATGAGTGTACTAACTTATGTATTTGTTCATCGTTTCCAGAGATTTATTTTATCACATCAGAAATACACAAAGGCTTTTAATTCATGTAAATTATGTCTAGATTATTTCCACTTGTTA
This sequence comes from Atrina japonica, assembly GCA_030159075.1. Lineage (NCBI taxonomy): Eukaryota > Metazoa > Mollusca > Bivalvia > Pterioida > Pinnidae > Atrina > Atrina japonica. Next base: position 481,232 of record BROG01000417.1, on the reverse strand, counting down.
AAAACATGATACTTTGTGGTAACCCTTTTCAAGGCTCTGATTGTTTTGACTTAATTTGAGTCTTGTTGCATTTTGGAGTTTATTGTAATAATTAATCACTAACAGTTTAGTTATTGGGCGAATTACATTGAGTGAGTTAGTCTTACAGTCATTTAGAACTAGAAGGGTATTTGGAACAAAGACTGGACCCTATTTCACCTTATCTCTAGAGACAACAGTGTAATATTTAACCTATATTCTATATCTATCCTTTATCTGCTAGGCCTATAGTCTGTCCCATATATGGTCATGAATTTCAAAATGAATTTGTAAAGCAAACAATCATCAAAATTAAAATATTTAACTGATATAATTTAAAAAGAAAAAAGGTAATCCTATATCTTTTCTACATACTTTTTTCTTTGTTTGGATCGCTTCAGTTTTTGTAAATACTCTTCCTACGGGAATCTCTGTGTTATCCATGTGATGTCAAATAATTGGGTCATGTGAGTAATCATTAATATTCTCGTGCCTCTCTTGACAAGAGTTATATGAAGGTGAATAACTCCCAGTATATATATTATTCTCGTAAGGAATCGGTGATTGTGTATTAACAGATCAGTGAGCCAGGCTAAATCAGTATGACCAATAAACGTTCCCTTTCTTTTACTTCCGCTCTGAAACATACGTAAAAATACCACAGGATAATTTTATGTGCGAATATCTAGTACAAAACTGATTAATTTTTATTTGTCATGGACATGGATAATTAATGAAGTATGTATAGGATACTGCTACGTTAAATTTAAGTGGTAGGTATCAACCATTTTACTTTAATCAGCCAAAATCAACAGACAAAAATCATTTGGGACAGACTATAATAAACTTTCTTTGAGAATTGAAATATTATAATTACCACTGTGCACTACATTATGTTCCATTCACAATTTATACACATGGATATGTATCTACGAAATACAGTCTGCCTTATTTATATTTTAATTATGAAAATTAGCTTTTGTAGGTAGTTTGATTACACCAGTGACTACAGTGTATTGGTAGGGGACCAGTAGCTGGCTGTGTTGTAATTTCATCTTTAGTATGTACCATGATAATATTTTTTTTCCTTCTGTTTGAGAAAAGTGTCCAACAGCGGGTGATACTAAATGAAGAAATCTGAAAAACTCTAGATTTTTGGGAGGTTTATTGGGCGTTATTAAGTTACATTTACTTGAATCAATTAATTTGAAATATAAACAACTTTAATTATATGTTATTTTATAGACAAAAACTTCAATGTTATAGATTTATGATAGAAATAATAGAACTTGAGTTACGGTATTTATTGAGTAGACACACTTTCCCATTGTGTTTTCATTGTTTTGATTAAACTCTTAATCCGAATTAATCTTTAACTGTTTATCTACCGGTAATTATGAAATTTTGATGAATTAATTCTTTTATATTTAATTCATTGATCATTTTATATCAGCCGTTTTTATACCTGTTGTTTTCTAGATAGCCTATACATCCGAGTCGTCATTTAAAGATGGTGTCTGCTACTGTGATTCTAGTGGATCGTAATTATAAAAAAAAAATATAATTCAATTGTTATATACAAAAATGACATATTACTCCCGTAAAACTTATAATATTTGGATTGCCTGTGGTCTTATACCTGTTGTTTTCTAGATAGCCTATACATCCGAGTCGTCGTTTCAAGATGCGTCTGCTACTGTGATTCTAGTGGATCGTAATTATAAAAAAAAAACTATCACTCGATTGTTATACACATACATATCCGTAAAACTTGTAACATTTGGATTGCCTGTGATCCAAAGATTACGATTCAGCTATTTTTGCATCTAGACAAAACCACAAATAGTGAAAATTAAGCTAGAGTTCTTTAGGGTTCTTTAGAGTTCTTCATTTAGGGGTCGCTGTCCAATAGGTAATGATTGTTCTAAAAATAATCTCACAAAATCGTGTTCTATACAGCCAAAATCATGTAATAGCCGACTACTGGTCCTGCATGTAGTAGTTAATAAGAACCACATATTTAGCCTATGACAGTCACATTATGACCTACAGTCTGTTATTTTATTTTCCATGTTCAATTTCAACACTTTAGCATCATAAGCATTATATATTTGGTTCCAGTTCCGGGATTTCAACTGCTCCCAGAATTGTACAAAAGGCATTAAAGGTCATTTCAAAATAGTATGGCATGGCAATATTGAAATATTTTAAAACATCAAGCCAAAATTGTTTTATCCTGGTTTTCTTTTGTATTTTTTTTTTTCGAGTTAACTTAATTGCACTGAATATTCATGAGTTAACCATTGTGGAAAGTGCTCAGCACGCGATCTAAGAAGATGCGATTTTGCTATAACTTTTAAAAGTCAGATGGGTGTCTATCTATTTTGCAAGATTAAACAGTAATATGTTCTTGAAACAATCTATACACTAGCTTTCTATTCTGGATCTCTGATGATGACTTACGGTTACATTGTCTGTCCAAGGTAACAAATATGTAATGTTTAATACATCGTTGTAAAAACACGGTCCAGAATCGCTATGTGGTCTCATGCGACTGAAATATTTAGTAAATATTTTTATTATTCATATAGCCTCAGCCAATTAGAGTAAACGGTGCTTGCATTCGTCAACCAATCAGATCGAGGCTTATAAAAAATTTCAGAATTACATTGGATCAACAGACTATGTGATAACTTCCATTGCCGATGACAACTACTGTGATTGGATAAATTGGACAACACCTACTCAAAAAAAAAAACAAAGAAGGTAATACATCGTTGTAAAAACACGGTCCAGAATCGCTATGTGGTCTCATGCGACTGAAATATTTAGTAAATATTTTTATTATTCATATAGCCTCAGCCAATTAGAGTAAACGGTGCTTGCATTCGTCAACCAATCAGATTGAGGCTTATAAAAAATTTCAGAATTACATTGGATCAACAGACTATGTGATAACTTCCATTGCCGATGACAACTACTGTGATTGGATAAATTGGACAACACCTACTCCTTACAAATATTCAGTAGCTTCGAGAGATTTTAGTCACATGAGACCATGGGTGGGAAAGAGCACTTTGGTTTTACGACAGTGTTTTTAATAGATAAATTACAGAATTTAAGCTACAACATTACAATAAGGTTGAGGGAACATACTGTACCAGCATCCCATAACTTTTTCATATTGTTCATTTAGCATACACAGTAATGAAATTTGTATCAACGGATAGCTGACGGATGACTTCACATGTGTAAACAATGATATCGGTTTGTTTTTTTCATGATTGTAATTTATTGATACAAACAACCTGAGCGTAGGTTTGCAGAATTACATGACACCGGTATACATAATCGCTTGATAATAATTGACACTGAATGGCTAATACCATATAAACAGACTGATAGTCACTGACTTTATACATCAATTCTGAGACCTAGATACTCTTCTGTGGGTATTGATATATGGTATTGATCACATAATGTACTTGAGCCGGCCTGGGTCAGTTGGTAGTGTGCTCGACTCTTGATCGTGAGGTCATAAGTTCGAGTCGTTGGTTTCCTGTCTTTCGGATGAGAAAGTAAAAACCAAGGTCCCGTGTCACAGTAGGTGTCGGCATGCTAAAGAACCCTCATTGCTCAATGGCCGTAAGTGCCAAATATAGGCCAAAATTTGAAGTCCTTCACTGGCATTTGGTGACGTCTCCATGTAAGTGAGAGATTCTTTAGTGGGACGTTAAACAACAATAAATGAACAAAACAAACATAATGTACTTTACAAAATTGTTGAAACTTTCCATTGTGGTAAGCATCACAACAATGAGACACTTTAAGAATTCAGAGTAGCGAATGGGAAGGAGCAAATACGCTGCCTCTACTTGAATAATGCATCATTTCTAAGATAAAACATTTGAAGACTCATGTGGACCCATTGCTTTTACAAACTCCTTCAATTCCAGTATTAATTTGATAGTATATGTCTAAAAATTGATCATGTGGAGATGAAAGTCGCATGACTGAAAGTGCTTCAAATGGGATCTCGGAACCAACATATTGTTGACACAGAAAAAATTATAACATTTTCCTTTTATGACTTTGTCAGTATATACAAACTAATCCGGCAATTCTCACTGGAATTTAACAACTTGGAAAAGACCTATTGCTTGTTAAAATAAAAAAGTTATCAAAATTATTATGTTTAATGTAGTTTCTTAATGGAAATGAATGTATTCTAAATTTAGGTACTGCAGTCTTTTAAGACTTCAGTCGCCACAATGAAAACTTATTATTGTAATTAAATTTTCCAGTTACCCTTGGTTCAAGCACAAAGATCATATGCAGGTAGACCATTGTTAACACTTGAAGATGTTGAAGCAAGAGTCATGCTGGTTTTACGATTGTATGATAAAATCGACCCAAATAAGGTATGATAACATGGTAAAATTACTATTTTACTTGATTTTGCGATATTTGAGCTGTTATCCAATGTAACATATTGTCTTCGTTTGAGGGTATAACAGCATTTGAAGAAACAAAATTGGGGTTATAAAAGCATTTGAAGAAAACAGGAGGAAACCTTAAATGAAGTTAAAGTAATCCTCAGTACAATGTACAGGGATTGAGGATTATTATTAACTTATTATCAATCTTGTCTGCATTCTGAGGTCAATATAATGTGATTCAATTAAATGCAAAAATATGATTTTACAATGCTGCAGATAACTCTTTGGGTACTTGGGATACAATTCGCACCATTTCCAAATGCAGTGGGTATTTTTTCCCACAAAAATTTTGTTTATTCAATTTCCAATTCTGTTGCCAAATCATGATTGCCATTGATTTTACTGTAATGGCTTGGCTACTAAATTACCATTTTAATGACTAATAGTAAAATCACCCCCTTCCCTTTATTTCATAAAGAATTAAAAAATTACATTTCAGCAAAATTCTGTCATGAATTTGAATTTTGAATAGTGTTTTACACCATACTCAACAATATAACCATAAAATGAATCAAGGGCCAGAAAATCAAAGAAATCATACAAAGATGACTGAAAATGACAGATATAGATATCTATGTTGAAAACTCAGATGCAACAAGTTTTCCAATCCATGCAGCGGCTCTATAGCAGAATATATTTGAAGAGGGAAACCCTCTGGGATATATTTCATGACACCTATGATCCACCCCTGTGCTGATCTGGCAGAAAAATACAAAACTAGTAGAGGGTGGCCCAAGTACTTGCAGTTTTGAACAGTTTGATTAAAATTTTTAAAAAATTCTCTGATAGAAATATTTCTTTACCTAATTCTTGTTTATATTTACATTTTACGACTGTTGATTGTATTGGATAAACACCTGTGTAATTTTGTTGAAAATTTTAAAAACATTTTAATGGGAATATTTTCCCTCTCTTTACCTATATTTATCCTTTGAAATTAAAATTTTCAGCATTTTATTCAAAGGATATATGTTATTTCTTTAATAAAATGATTAAACCCAATTTTAGGATATATGTTATTTAAAAAAAAAAATGGACTGACATCAGGGCCCAAACCCTGACAACACAATAATGTGAATATTTTGGGCAATAAATAGCTTTTATCTTACAAAGAATTTGATTCCTGTTAAAACCATGAAATAGGGACTTATTTCAGAATTGTAATTCTAAAGTGGAAGATACTAAAAGAGAAATCATGGACATTTTCTGAAGTTGTAAAACACATGTAAAATGATATTTATTGATTGTGAAATGGAATATGGTCAAGACTGACTCCGTGACAATGACAAATTTTGTCACTTATTGACTACAAAAAAGTTACGTGGAATACCAAATTTAGAGAATATTTTGAAAAATTTTATGTTGGCTATAAACTGTTAACTAAATCCATCCAAACTCGAAACCACTGGAAAAAATTCATCTGATATAAGTGAAATTGCCACAAAGAATATTCTTCAATGATGCACAATTTCTGTATTGCATATCACTAATAGTACAGTTAAAGACAGTCGTTCGTGTACATGAAACAAAAAGACAGTAGGCCTATGTCAGTAATAGAGAATCATATAAATACACATTAGGATTGATATATTGTGGAAACTTGTGATTTTTTTTAAAAAAATGTCTTTATTTGTTTATGTTAGGCAGGCTTATGTCTTCAAGATGTATGTTAGATATAAATAATTTCTGTGGAAATGCGGGGTAAAATCGTAATTTCTTTGGAAACTCTGGTTAAAATCAGAGAATTTATATGCCCCAGCTGGGGCATATAAAATTCTCAGATTTACCCAGCGTTTCCACAAAAATTGGGTAAAATAAGAAAATTTTATAAAATTCTCCAATTTTTTATAATTATGTATTCATAATTCATATCTAAAATCAAGCAGTTGGCGAAACTGTAGGCTGAATTTCTTCCTCGATTTTAAGTGTTTTTTCCTTTGATAAAATTAAAAACAATTGATTATAATTGGAAATTACTTCCCATTTGAAATAATTATTTCCCCTAAAATAAAGATTTTCTGTTTGTTTTTCATTTATTTTAAGGAATTAATTATTATTCTTAATCTTTGTATATTTACTTGTCTGTATATCTGTAATAAATCACAATTAGATCTACAATATATGACTTCAAAAAACACGAATAAGTTCAAATCATTTCTGACTAAAAAGTCCAACATGTACATATTTTGAACATGTACATGTTGTAATAGAGTAAAACTACATATGCTCTAACTTTTAAGCCCAGCTAGCTTGATTTGCAAGAATGGTGTTTGTTTGACATACAAACAGATGATACCATCAGTGACAAGTTTCTAAAATTTACCTCAGTGTCTGGGACCTTCGTGGCCAAGTGGTTAGCGCAACACGCTTTAAATGATGACATCTCTCACCTCAAGACAGTATAGGTTCGAGGCCAGCTGGAACTAAAGCTGATTTTACCATAAAAACTCTGTGAAGTTGTGTAAATTGTATTAACGTTGAGCTTGTTGTTTACATGTTTCAGCTCCAAGCGGAGCCGTCTTTAGAACAAATGACAGTGACTGTCATTTGTTCTGAAGACGGCTCCGCTTGGAGCTGAAACATGTAAACAACAGGCTGCTGTCATTTGTTCTAAAGACGGCTCCGCTTGGAGCTGAAACATGTAAACAACAAGCTCAACGTTAATACAATTTATACAACCTTACTGAGTTTTTATTGTGTTGGACACAAACCCCCTTTTTGGAATTCTTTGAATCTATTATTTTGTGGACTCTGTATACCTTCGGTATCCACGGTGAAGACTCCTACTGGATTATTTATACTGTCTACCTTCAGGGACGTTGTTACCTCCACCCCCCCCTCTTTTAAAGCTGATTTTGTGAGGAGGTTTGCCACCTCTTCCTTTTTTGTGACCAGATTTTGTGAAAAGGTTTGCTATCATTAAAATTTAACTATGCAGAAGGTTGAATGTGGCATAAAACAACTCTGTCCCAGGGGGGCATTTTATTGTAAGAATTTATTTTACATCTCCTCCACCCCTAAAAATCAGTGCTTACTTGCTGAGTAATTTTTTAAGTGAGTTCTAAATTTAACATTCCATTTTCTTTTACAGTTGACAAAAGAATCACATTTTATTAAGGATCTTGGTTTGGATAGCTTAGACCATGTTGAAATTATAATGGCTGTAGAAGATGAATTTGGTAAGCTGTTTATATTCTTTTTCAGAATACAAATGGAAACTAAGAATAGGCTATCACTTAATGCAATTTACCCAATGTTGTGATTTTTCACCAGTGCCCCTAGCTTCTTAACTGGGAAAAGATCTATATACATTCAGATATTTACAGTATATTTTCAGTAAAATTAAGGAAATAAACTTGAATTTAAGGGAAGATAAGGCTTATTTTTCTAAGGAAATATAAAAATTGAGAAAAAAGGAAGACAATACTTCAAGATTTGTCCTTTTTGCATGCCCATGGAAAGATGGTAGTACATGTATTATGTTTTCAGGTTTGCGGGCAAGTGATTGGATAGCCACACATTGGTTTCCGCTCAATAACTAGTAGTTTTCAACAGATTAATTTGAAACTTGATAGGAAGGTTTAGTAACATGAAAGTTTGGGCAACATGGATAACCAAAATTTTCTGCCCGTTATTTTCTGAGTTATGGCTTCTTGAAAAATTGATGAAACAATTTCTGCTCAATAACTAGAGTAATTTTCAACGGATCAGTTTTAAATTTCATAGGAAGTTTTATTGCCATAAAAGGTCAGAGATGTTCAATAATCAAAATTATTCACCTGTTGCTACTGATTTGTGAAACCCTTGTTACAAGTTGGTGTACAGTTAAATCAGTGTACAGGCTCTCCAGTCATAAAATCAAAGCAGAATTTCAGGAGGAGGTAAACTGCACATCACAATGATGTAAAATTGCAAATATATATGTGAACGTCATAAATAAAATGTCAGCATCAAGATTAGGGTAAATTTTTTCAAATCACTCTTTTAATATGTTTGTTTGTTTGTTTATTGTTGTTTAACATCCCACTCAAGAATATTTCACTCATATGGAGACGTCACCAAATACTGGTGAAAGGCTTCAGATTTTGGCCTATGCTCGGCACTTTTGGCCATTGAGCAGTGAGGGTTCTTTAACGTGCCGATACCTACTGTGACATGGGACCTCGGTTTTTACTGTCTCATCCGAAGGACAGGAAACCAACTTGCCGCTGGCAGGACTTAAACTCACGACTTCATGATCAAGGGGCCAGCTCCTCTTTTAATATGTAAATATTTGAGTTTTGATTATGCCTTTGAGATTGAAAGATCAGGAAATATTGATAAAATTTTGGACTTACCTTTTACAATACTTACTGATGTAGTCCTTAGCTTTAATTACTGCCATCAATAAACTTTATATTTCTCATTAAGGTTAAAGATCATGAGTTTGATGATGGTAGACATTCAGCAATATTTACCAGAGTTATGGGACTTTGAAAATTTTTTATTTATTTATTTTTTTTTTCCAGTTATGGAAATTCCTGATGATGATGGCGAAAGACTTGTGACACCCAGCGATGTCATACAGTATGTTGCAGACAAGGAAGACGTAATAGAATGATTGCTGTGTTATTAGATACTTTACAGGTAAAAATATTTGGATGATATTTAGACCAGATTAGATTATCTCCCTTGTTTTCATCCACACAAAAGGTACAGGTACTACCAAGACAAAGTTGCACATCTGGGTTCCGTCTAAAAACAAAACAATACTGTCTATTTTCCAAAATATGTTGCATAGATATGACGTATTGCCTTGCATGGATTCCATGCAAAAGTGAAGCTCGGACATTTTTGTGTCAACAAGAAGCCCGTCACCCTGTTATGATTACATTTAGACTCCTTCTGTTTGTAAATATGTGCCAGTTAACCTTAGTAGACCTATAACTGCCTTTATGATTTTTTTTTTAATTTCTCAGTTATGAGTTCAATTTTTTTTTTCATTGGAGATTTTTATGATAAATCTGAAAACCTGGGAATAATGATGTGTCTGAATTTATGTAATTATGATATATAAAGGGCAGGCATTGACTTGAATTATCTAAACTTGTATTAGAGTAATAGTGTGTGACAATATACCTATATATACAAGTGACACTTGATGGCTGAAATGTGGAAACCTCAAAGGTCTTGATCTCTCGAAGTTCATACTGGTTTCAATTTTTTTTTCATCATATTAAATTAACTCTCTCTGCTCAAACCTCAAAGTTGTTGAAAACTTGTGGTTAATTCTCAGTCCCAATTTGTAAATTCCTTTTTCTACTTTAACTTGTATCACTCTCAAGCGGTGGTATAAATGAAGATGCAGTTAGTTAACATATACAAATAAACCACAGGGCTGTTAAAGTGACGTCACAAACACTAAAGGACGTCATCGTCAACCATCAGATGAATGAAGAGATTGAAGTGACGTTCAAGTTTGATGCGATCATGAGAGTTCAAACCCGATAGTGTCTAAACCTTGTGTCTTTTAAAATTTTGAAAATTAACTAACTCAAGATAGATAAACATGATAATCAACTAACATTCATTGTATAATCTCTATAGCACTATTGAAACCTCAAATTATAAGTGATTATCGTGAATAGATAAAAAGAAAATCGGCGCTGTGGAATTAAAAAGTCGTAACTGCAAGTTTCAAACTTTTCAGTAGAAGAAAAAAACTAATTTTCAAATAGCTAACACAGATATTGTAACAGTGACTTGCACATGTATTTGCATTAAATACCTAAGTCCAAATAGATAATAAATAACAATGATAGATTCAAAATATTTCATATAAAAGCTTAATTAGACGTAGATACGACCTTTCAACCCATGATACCGAAATTAATTGTACAGGAATTTGGATCGTATATGCCACTTACAACTTTTTGTGTTGACTTTATCTGGTTATTTTAGGTTGTATCTGTCACTTACAACCTTTCATAAATCACTTTTCCCAAATTTTCTTGGAAACTATTTCAAGTTTGTACTTGATTTTTTCCACAGTAGGATGCAGAATTGAAAATTCTATCTAAAAATAAGGAAAAATAAATAAAAGGTCGTATTAAATTGACAATAACGGCTTTTCATTTCCACAGCGTCGAAAAGTCGTAAGCTAGGAATGTCTGAAATAACAACATGTATCCTTACTATGCATACTAAACAAAAGTTAGACAAGTTTTGATAAGCCTAGGTACTGATCTAATCAAGGAATTGTTGACATGATCATTTGAAAATTAATTAAGATCATTTTAATAATTGTATAGATGCACCACTGGCTACAGTTACGAGTACCGGGTAAGTACCACAGGCAGGACAGTGAATTATGCAATTCATAATCAAACTCTTGAAACCTCAAAGTCTTTAGGTGGACTTTCTATATTTGTCACATATAGCAATCCCATTAAGGCATGATAGGTTTCAGTTTCTGAATTAATTATTTTTTTTTAATTAATCATAATCTTGTTTTGCTTTTTAATTTCAGAATAGTGGATTATATGAATTTGACCTTTATGTGCTAATGAACATGGTGGACAGTGATTTGCATCAAAGACATTAACTACAGAAATATTGACCACTGTGCTTGATGATGCTTTTTTTGAAAATTTGTAATGTAAATGAAGAAGTGTGCACATGTTATGTATATTGTATTATAAATACTTAACAAGTAAACATAGAAAAGAAAATATTTTAGAGTTGTGATTACTGAAAGCCAAAATGGAGGAACCTGGGCTAATTTGGTGTTTGAAGTACCATTTATTTGACATCGTTTCAAAAATTTTAATAGCATAAAGTTAAGTGAACATTCGAAATTAATAAAATGTCTCAAAAGTACCAATACTTTTTACATGCAACTTTACAATTTAAAGATAAATTTATACCATACAAATCAGTGATTCAAGATTTCCGAAAGTTTCATATTTTTATATGAAAAAATGAAAAGTTTAAAGACTCTAAAATGAAAAATCCTTATGTTTCTAAATTCATTCAAATCTATGACATTTCTTAATGTGGTGAATAGTAGATATTTAGATTGTCTCCATATCAGCTTCTTTAGTTGACAGAAAAAACATAAAATATTTCCTGATTTCTGTGATTCCATGCAACACCTGCAGTGATATTGTGATTTCATGCCACGCCTGCAATGACATTGTGATTCCATGCCACGCCTGCAATGACATTGTGATTCCATGCCACGCCTGCAATGACATTGTGATTCCATGCCATGCCTGCAACAACATGTATTTGATGTTCAGTAAAGCTGAAGGAACACCTTTATGTAAATTTAGTTCTGACTTTGATGTGGTTTCCGTATTTTGGTGCAAGTCAAAACATGATATTCACAAAAGCAGTTACCGTATGATTGAAAAGCATTTTCTGACTTCATAAGTTGGACAACATATATGACTTTAAGAACTAGGGATATATATGTGTTAGGGGAAAAAGCTCCAACATGTTTATACATTTACACTGAATGAGATGTATAATGAGAATCAGGATGTCAACACAGTTAAACATCAGAACTTGTGTATTGGCCAGTAGTGTTTTGACATGTCCCTTTAGAACTTGTGCCATTACTAAAATATCTAGATATTTTGTACAGGTGTATGTTGTAAATATTTTAGTTCATGCATACCTTCAAGGTAGGGAACATAAAACATGACAGTTCTTTCTGCAAGTACCTATGGATATTGATTTTGACCTTTTTGGCTTTTGTATTCATTATTTGTAAATCTGAATATTCTAATTCTATAACCTTTTATAAATAAATAATCAAACTTCTGTATTTTTAATGGTGAATGTTTCATTAGATTTTCAGGAGACTGTGAGCAAAAAAGTCAGTTGGATATCCTAATATGAAGTTTAACAGATATTCTAAAATTTTAGAGTGATTATTTAATTATTTTCAAGAATTACGGAACTTGCTAAATTCAGAAGAATTGCTCATTGTCATGGTTTATAACTGATACATAATCAACAACAGTATATTTGTGATGGCTTCTTGTGTTGTAAACTTTATTGATAAATCCAATAAACTGGACAAAATTTCATTCCTTGTAGCTATAATATGATCTGAAACTATCGTGAACTTGGGACAAACACTGACCTCTAAAAAATTGAGAGGTAAAAATGTGGCACCCTGTGAACTGGTAACTTGCCATAGGTGCAGTCAAATTATAATAAAACAAATGTGGTATAAATCCTCTTCAAAGTCGGTATAAATGATTCAAAACACTAGCAAACAGGTAACTCAACAATTCAGCTTGTGAAACAGAAATTGTAAACATGGTCATTATAAATATACTGACCATAAAGTTTGCAAAATGTTGACTTTAAACACTTCCTTGTGATCTTGTGACATTAATTTGTGGTTATGTAGTTTGCACTTCTATGTGTAATAATCATAATGTTGAACAAACTTTGGCATTTCGGATCATCATCTGGGTCATACAAACACCCTATGTAGGCATTAAAGAAAAATTCTTTCTTAAATGTGGAAAGTTGACAATAGGAATGCTAAAATTATCACGTATGTTGTATAGTGTCCATGGACAGAAAAATATTGAAAAGTAAATACAAATACATGTACTGGACTGGAATGCATCACTCGAATTTCAATCGAATTTAGGAATAGTTTATCTCCAGTTTGTTTCATGTAAAATGATTAAAAGAAAACACAGTATTGTCCATTTCATTCATAGCTACATGTAATAGCATCTCGATATGTAAAGCAATTGAGTAAACTGGAAATGCAATCATACCAGATTCTTACAGGCTGATTTGGGAGTTTGGTCTGGGGCATCAGTTTTGGGGAATATATTGACAAGCAGTGCAAAAGAACTGTTGTCCAAATTTATGACACATGCAAGAAAGAAAAGCATGTTGAAAGTATTGATTAATCAATATGTAATATTCCCTACCTTATATTTAACAAAAACCTTAACCCCAAATATTGAGGAAGAATTAAATCCAAACAGAATTCAAAATTATTTTTTATTTTATTTTTCCCAGTACATGTATTAACTATTTGCTAGCCTCTTTGAAAGAACTGACATTCATTTTAAGTGAGTGGTGGACAATTACAAGAAATACAATGCAAGATGTAGACAAGACCTTTAGTCGCCCAAAATTCATTGGTACGAAACCAAATCCAACCAAAACAGACACACCCACACCTAAAGTTAACCATTGTCTTGTCCATCCTGTTGTACAAATAATAAAGAATTATTGACAATTTATGTTTTATTATGAATCAGAAAGTAAGTAACATTCATGATATATTTAATAATATAACAGAAAATAAAGCTTCATGATTACATACATAATCTTGCGAGATTTTAAAGAAAACTTATTAGGAAAGCAATATGAATTCTTCACTTCATTTTAAAGTAAAGGAAATAGATAAAATGTTGTGCAACATTTATATTGGAGAATAATCCTGATTATTCATTGATTTTAGTGTGTAAAGATAAATTGATATCTTGAAGGCATGACATCAACTGATGAAGTCTTATCATTGGCGGAAACAGGGGGGGGGGGGTTGCAACCCCCTTTGTAAAATTCAAAACGGCCCCAAACTTCTTGCCTCTGAAGGCACGTAATTTTGGTGCTCCCATTTCGTAATTATAGAAATTCTCAATTCCCCCTTTCAAAAAATCCTGGATCCGCCCCTGCTTAAAGCCAGAAACGATCGCCTTGAGCATTTGTTTTTGGCCTTTTTTTGCAAAACTATATCTGTGGTATTTTGTTAACCATACATATATATGTCCTCCATAAGATATTTACTATTGAAATTAAACACAGTTATTCAATGAATAAAAATATAATTTTGATATAATTGTTTAAACAACACATGAAATGCACATTGCTATATGAAAGGTATACATCTAGGACATTATATCAGTATATAAAGTATAGCATAAGATGTATACAAATTTAAATTAGTCACAATTTTACACTTTTTACCACAAATTTCCTATCTTTTTGGCTTTCTTTTGTTTCTATCCATGTTTTCCAGATTAATTCAGATACATTATTTAAACTGAAAAATATTTGAGAAAATAAGACAAAAAAGTGGCGAAAATCCATATTGAATTAAATTATTTAAATATCTATCTGGACCCGGTTGCACAACGCATCGTTAAAACAGTTAGCCCATTGGTTTAACATTGGTTAACTTCACGTTAAATTTAACAACCTGTTGTGCAACTGGGTCCTGAAATATATGTTGATTTTTGTCAAACAGAAATGTAAAGACGAGTGTAACGGAAAAAGTATTTCCAAATTTAAAACGTTAAATCACATAATTTGAGGACAATTTTCAATTATTAAAAAGGTAAAAAAATAAGACGATTAAAATTCAGTGGTTCAATATATATACAAACACAAATTTGACTTTTAAAAATGTCCTAAGATATCCATGATAGTTACTTGCACACACGAGCTAGAAGTCCTATACACAATGGTCGCATATGTGAAACATTTACAATCGGCGTCTATGAAGCACTTTTCAACAACATATTAAACATTTCATATAGTATACAAACAGATTACATGACATTTTATTAAATATTTCATATAAATGATTTAAATTCGAAATATATACACAAAAAAAAACCCAAAAACAAGTAACAGTCGCAGTGAATGCAGATTTGAATCCCGCCAGACCTTATACTTCCAGTGAAATTCAACTAGTTTTGTACCTATGTTTACATGAAGAAGTCGATCATTATCAGACATCAATATCAGTGGAATATCGTTATCTCGAAACTCATGGGACCGCCCCTATTACTTCGAGATATCCGGAATTCGAGATAAACAAAATTTTTAATTGATATATTATTATATATATAAAAATTGGGACCGGACTATCAACTTTGACATATCCGGAATTTCGACTCAACCGATTTCGACATAACGAGATTCCACTATATATATATATTAAATGTTACCATAACTACAAGTACTCTATGATTCTTCATAATAAAAACTTTTCAGTTGAGAAGGGCTAGTTTGTTGCCACATCTGTTGACGATCTTTTCACTACAGTCTACAACAGACTTATCTATGGCACAATTATCTTTGGTTGGTACATTTCAGCGAGCTTTATCAGATAGAAATTAAGAAAGAAAAAGGTTCATAAGTATTATGACATATCTCTTTGTGTGTGTTGCGAAATAAACACTAGTGATAAGTGAAAGTGTCAAGATGTGTACACGTGTGTGTGCGCGCGCGCACGCGCGTGTAGTAAATCCAGTGTTATTGATGCATTATAAGTTTGTGTGCTGTGAACCAAAACCAGCAAGTACTTTGAATCCAATACCCAGTTCATCATACGTTTATGCTTATTTTAAGTTATTTTAACCATACATAATCGGTCAGTGTTTATGAATCCAACATTATTGATTCACAATCAGTATGTAGAAATTTTGAATCCAAAACCTGATTCACCATACGTGTATGCCTTCTGTATTAAAGCTAACTTTACCAAATTGATTCATAATCGGTCTTTGCATATTGTGAAATCTTTATGCGTTTAATTCAAGATAGTTCCTCGCGTTTTTGTATTTTGATGTTCCATCTGTAAATTGAATAAGCCTGGCTCATGTGTGTGAACATATGTTGAAGTTTTTCTTCAAACTAAAGAATTATAGAAAATTGTTTAAATGTGTATATATCAGAATTCACAATTTTTGTTCGAACCTCATACCTAGAGCTGGATACTGTTTTACAAGATAACACTCTCTGTTGTAAATTGATTGGTTGATCACTTTAGGCTATATCACTGAATACTTCTGAATGAGGCATCGTGAAGATAAATTAAACTGTTCTTCAATCACAGAAAAGTACAAATTGATAGAATTGCTATACGTTTAGAGATTTTATAAGTACATGTTGACCTTTCTGGCTATATGTTGGAGGTATTTGTTCTTCATTGTCATAATATGATATAACTAAATACAAAAATATCTACAAAAGATATAACCTTTTTGGATAAGATATTTCTTATATGATAAAACATGTACCGTAATTGACACAATAAGCGTCCCTCCTATATTTCAAATTTTTACGCAGGATCGAGTATCTTTTCAAGCCGTTTGAAGAGGAGATGTTGGTAAGAAAAAAAGCGTAAGTAACAGTTTATCTCTAAGCCCCAGCGACAGAAGAATGTCAATAGGTGTCCTTAGTAATAACTACAACGTTACCACCGTGCCTTATATTTCAATTTGACAGTTAATTAGTCCCAATAGGCTCTCATCTTTTTTCCTATTTTTGTTGTGCCCTGGGAGCTTATTGGGTCGAATACGGTATAATATACATGAAATCAAATTCTTGCAAATAAACTGTTCACATTTACATCGCTTAATATTGGACAAAATATATAAATCAGTTGAACTTGATTTAAAATGTTAAAAAAGATAAATGGATATTGAAATCGAAATTGTGTCGACATTAGTCAACCAAATATTATAGTTTGTTGATATCACAGGAAGCAGACATTTTGTGAACGAGTTGCAATCAGTTGTTTTTATTAGTGCACTTTTAACATAAGCAACAAACAAAAAAGTAATGTGATTGAAAAAGTACGGAAGCACAGATTTCAATGCTTTCAATTCAATAAAGTATAAAGTGCACAGTCATCTGAAATTAATACCATAAAAATATAAATATTTCGTGGCATAGGAAGCCCTTTTATGCCTTACTTCCATTGGATAGGTTTCCTTTTTTGGGCTTGATTTTTTTTACAATTCGGATACAATAAAAGGACATTTTTTACCTGTCCCATTAAAGATAGCACTTGTATGTTTCCCTTTTACATATTTCTAACAGACCCCAAGCCTAATTTCCATTTTGGCCAGTACCCTACATAATATAGATACGTGAAAACAACAAAACTATAGCTGTGAGTTTGAACCCATAACTGGCTTTCTTTTAAATGGCGAAATGAAAGATAGGTATTTGATTTATTTTGCTATGCTATAATATTAATTTACATGTATTCTTAGGTTAATATGATCAATTGCCCCAGAATATATATACACGTAGTGGTTATAACTATAAGATAAATATGAATATGTTAAATAGCAAACTGGATTTATCTGCAATTCATTGATGACAAAGATAATTGTTGTTCTCGATAAATGAATACATTATGATATATTCCTCAATTCAGTTACAATGATTACATCAAGGATGTACACATCCCAATATGTGTATTTGTCTTCTTTCGAGATAAATTGGACCAATTACATTTTTCAACACATCCTTGATGAATTCGACTTTTTTTTTGACTTTCTTCTGAACTGATTGTTGTATAATTTTACATGTTAATTTCACGTGTTAAATCTGTACTGACATATATCTGTAAGGTAGGTCTACACCAGTTTAGAACTTTGATAACGTAATCATTTCCACAGTAGCTTAATGTATTATACATAGTTTGGGTTATAGAAAATGCGTAGGATTCATTGTACATTATTTTACAGAATCAAAACTCAACGATTCAGGGTTTGTTCTTTTTAACTAAACACTATACTTTCATATACAAGTGATATTACCCATGTAAAACCTGATTGTTCAAATTTAAAATAAACATGTAAACACTAGATCTATAATTAAACAAAATCCTAAAATAAAATTGAAATTACACTTTATAAGACATTTACGGCTAATAAAAAAAATCCTGTGTCTTTTTGTTTATGCCCATTACAAATTTTACATTTCTATGAATGCAAAAATGTCTATTTTCGATCTTTATTTTTAATACAAATTTTGTTATGCCTATAAATTTTTTTGCATTATAAAAGTAGGCATGATTGTTTCTTCTTTGGTCTTACTTTAGGACAAAGAACTGCTCTGATTGCCTCATCAAACACCGTCTTAAGACCTTTTTGTGTCAAAGCCGAACATTCCAGGTACTTCACAGAGTTGATTTCCTTCGCCATGGACAGACCCTGAGGGTATGTGATGGGAGCTAGTTTCTTCTCTTTCAACTTCTCGATAGTATCCCTGTCTTCACGCAAATCCAATTTTGTTCCCACCAATATAATTGGTGTGTTTGGGCAATGGTGGTTGACTTCAGGATACCACTGAAATACCAAAACATACGATGTAATAATATGTTTACAATACAAAAAAAAATACATATATAAAATTAGAAGTTAAACATAAGAAAGTGTATTGAAATAAAAGTAAATTGAAATGCGTCTACAAAAAATATAAAATCATATCGACACCCATATTTTAGAGTTGACCAATATTCATGGTAAATTAGTCCTATATTTATGAAACCTTGCACAAAGTGAATAAAACCTGTCCAATAGTTAGCATGCTACCCTGATACGATATTATGGATATGTATTTCAGTGATATAAACAATCATATATGTCCGTATCAGCAGCGATGTATTAAACCCTGGTATCAGCTCTCTATGTTTGGTTTAGAAACAAACTGTACCAATAGTTATTATACTGTAATTGGTATATAACACTTCATATGTAAACTATTTTAACAGATATACCATTATTGGATTATGATCGAGTCGATATCATGATTGATGTAATACAGAAAACGAATATCGACCTTCCGCCTCCGTCGATAATTTTTCTGTACGCAATAATTTTTCATAATAATTAAATATCATCACGTGGCAATTGCCATTTTACAAAATCATCGATTTGGCTCTATTCTGGCACTTTTAAGATATAAACAACCCAACTGAATTTTATATATCAAATTGCAATTTTCGTTTTACAGTGTTAAAATCTTTAGATAAGAACTAGGCATTTTACATTTTCATTTTCTAAGAAAAACAATCTACAAATCTGATGAATACTGGACAAACTCGAGCCTCTTGAAATCCAGGAGTGGGATCAGGTGCCAAGGAAGTATTATAAGAATTCCATTAACAATTACAAGTAAACTGAACAATTTTATATTCTATGGAGTGGTCCGATCAAGCACTAGATAAAGCGACAACGAAAAAGGTATTTTACTATTTTTTGATTTTTGTAAAATACCTTATTCTTTGCCGCTGTAACTAATCAAGCACCTGACTCAAACTTGACATTTCATGTTAATTTTTTCCAAATTAATTCTCTTTAATATTCATTGACTTAATATATGATTGCATATTTAAACTTCTTTTGTTGGTATTAGTTATTCAATTTTTACAAACATGGCGTGAAACTAGTAGTGATAACCAGAATAGAATATTGATCATATACGTAAACGATAATAAATCACATTGATGAAGTCTTATTGACAGAAACAATCGTCTTCAGCATCTCTTCTGTAAAACTATAACTTTGGTATTGTTCATAATATTATGATGATCATAATTAATTAAAAGATTTTATTTTTAAATTTTGCTTTGTAAAAAGAACAATTATAGAAAACAATTGTAGAACATATACACCAATATCTGTATTCGGAAATTGTTTACACAAAACCCTATTTTTGTTAAAATGCCCCGATGGTTAAGCAATCCAACTGGATGTTCACTTTGCTTAGAGAAGTCTGGAAAAGTAAATATACATTATTTAATTTTTTCTTGTGCTGTACTTATCAAATATTATATATTGCCCATAACAATTATGTTTGCTGCTTAAAACTAAATAATTAGCATCTTTACGATATGTACCAATGTCAATAATTCTTTACACATCATTGGCTACAAAGACAAGTTTAACTTGCACCGATTGTTTTAGAATCAAGCCCAGCCACACCGAAATGAGTAATGTGGAACATCGCTATTAAGATCACCTAATTGTGAACTGAGGCACGATTTATCAAGAAGTCATAAGTCCTAAGTTTTTTAGCTACTTGGCCTCAAGACAAACCTTAGGACCATTTTATCAATCCTACCCCAACTCAAGTCATAAGACACATTCACGCATTTTCCCCAATACAATCTAGACAGTTTACGAATTCTTATACCTGCTACATTTACAAAGATAAATTATGATACATACAATAACAATTTTGGTCTTCACAACGCTTCTGGGTTTTCATAAAGATCTGACCTAATTTGGTCGTATGTCAAAAGTCATAATTTTTTATAAAATGGTCGTAAGTGTTGTACCAAGACCAAATCTTGAACTTTGAACCTTTTGTTAAATGGGACTTTATATAAGAAAGGTGGTCTCTAAAGTTTGGACTATTTTATCTCTAAAGTTTGGACTATTTTCATATTTATTAAGAAATTCTCGAGAGACTGAATATCTATATATTGTAGTCTGTATAGAGTATATATTACTGACTTCTTTGTGTTAGCATTATACATTTTGTATGACCTTTTGAAGTGTGTTATAAATTTTTATTTACAAAAATAAATACAATAATTTTTGGTTAAAATTTTATAGTCATTAGCCATATTAGTAAAATATTAATATCATATTTATAAAGGAAGGAAAAGATGCAAACCAAAAATCATTTAAAAGATTCGCTTCCCAAGAATTTGTTCCTGCTATAAATTGTTTCTATTTAACGAAAAGACATAATTCATAGCATTTAAAATTTTAAGTCGGTGTACTTCAATTCTTCTGATAATCGTGAATTAAATTTTGTTTATATAAGATAAACCTTACAAGTATCGATTTATAATATTGGAATTCATGCTACCAAAGAAAATGTTTCAGACATATAAAGGTTTACTTTTTCTTAAAAAATTGCATTAATTTATGCTAGTTTTGAAGTTCATATTCTGATATGTTATTGCCTATCTTGTTGTTTAATGGATGTTTAAAATAAATACTGTATACATTGAAATTTTCACTCCTGGTTATGTTCGACTTTTCCGACAGAAAACATTTTCACTCCGTCTTAAATTTGCCCTTAAATCTACAAAGTCTCTTGGATGCAATGAGCATCCATATTTCAGATATTTAGCTTGAAAATTTGACTTTATTTCAAGTTTGCCCTCTTATCTGAGGGCAAAAATAAAACAAAAGTGAAAATTTCCAAGTACATGTACACAGTAATTTTTCAGTTATACAATAGCAGCCAGGAGAATGCCCATTTATCCGTGAAAGACCATTTGGCTTCTTCAGGTAAACTGCTATCTGAAGTGAAGCTAATTGGAATATGAAATAAAATCTGCCACCAACCAGTATCACACTTTAAATTCCAACACTTCCTATTGCTATCATCTGTCCATTGAAAATTCTCTTCATTGATTTGATGAAAACTTATAGAAACAGAACAGTCATTACGGAAAAAATATTTTATTGTGTTATTGACAATTGTATGAAAACTGTGTACATTAAATGAATAACTAAAAATTATGCTGTACAAGGCAACTCTAAGAGAAATGTATGTCTTACTATGAAAATCAAATGTCAAGTTTACACAATGATTATCGGTGATTTATATATAATTATATATGTATATGTAGGAATAAGCAAGGAAGTTAAAGCTGTACAAAACAATTTACAAGCATTCTGTACAATTGCATACAACTGCTAAAATCACTCTTCAATAAGCACTTTCTCAACAAGTTACAATCCAACTACTAAAAGGTAAAATTTACATATTCATAAAATCTTCATTATAACAATATTGTGTATGCTGAACAAAGTGTTATTCTTATTTACAATGTCCACAACTGACATAAATGATTCATTGGCACTGAATTGATCACCTATCAACGGTCTCATGTAGTGCCAATGAAATAGTAAAAAAAAAACAACTTCTGACACAGATTTTAAATCACCGAGGAATAAGTTTTTTTTCTGTAAAAAGTCTTATAATTCTCTAGTACAAAAAAGACCAGTGTTTCTTCTTTGCCATTAACTTAAAATTAATTTTCTGTGATTTGAATCTCTGAAGAATAAAAAAATCTACAAAGAGAATAATTTAACACAAGATAGTAAATCGAACTTTTTTCTTTGTGTTTTTTAACATTCAAATGCTGACAAAATGCACAAGTGTGATTGGAAATGAAACTTATCTAAAATACCATAGCAATAATGAAATCAAGCAACTGCACATAAAAACCCAAACCAGGCAAAAACGTTTTAGAATGATATTGACAGCTTATACTGTTCATATTTCACATTACCTCGGAATATAGTGTTAAAAGACTATAAGTAGCAATTACTTATGTAGTCAATTAGTTCATATCTAAAACCTGTATCAAATTTCTTAGAGTAAAATCCATATAACCTGGCTGGGTGGAGTCTTGTGAACCATTTTTTGACCTGGACAGGTTTAAAGTTTAGGTGATAAATTATAACAACATTAAAAGTACGGTGGCACAGAAAATCACTCCAAATTGTCACCATAGCTACACATACTAAGAGAGGAATAAATGGCTTTTCACATGAAGCCTGTTTTTATTGAAAAGTTAGTAGAATCATTCATATGATAATGTTACTCCTCTCCCCAAGTTATGCTAAATGGACTAAACTAATACCTAAAGTAATGGAATAAAAAATTCAACATTATATGTATTGATAAATACAAATAAATGTTTTCGACAGGTAGTAGCTGATTAACTAATTACTTTGTAACAGATACTAAACTTTACACCAGCTTTGCAATAAACGTCTTTTGATATTTGGTCTCTTTTTTCTGAAACTTATTTTATTTCTTTACACAGAAACTCGTTTAACATTTATAATACACTACAAATTCACATTCAACAAATGATACGAGATATGAAATAGAGAGAAAATGTCTCTTAAACAAAGGAAGAAGTGGGAAAATGTAGAAATTCAGATTCTTTGAATCATCAATTGCCATAAATAAAAAAAATTTTCTCTACATCAGATAGTATACTAAAAAAATATTACAAATATTTCTGAATGAATAAGTACAAAGAAAGATTTTTCATGAAGCAATTAAACTATATAGGTTTCCAGTTAGACAGTTCACTTATGTATATTACATTTTATTTTCTGTCACTAATTTTGTTTCTTTTGAATCTGGCTGTTTGTAAGAGTAAATTTTGAGAAGATTAAATTCAGTGATCTCCAAATTATTATTTTTTTTTCGTCATCGTCCCACATGAAAATTACAGTAGTACACATTTGAAAATGTTATGGTAAGTTTTTTTTTATCATATTGGAAACCAGGAGCTTCATAAAGCTGTATATCAGACACCAATGCTCTAAAGCTTTGATCACTTGACTTCACGAATGAATACACCTTGATAACAATCAGTCAATGTGAATACAGCAATCGATATATAAAAATGACAGCACCTAAAAATCGTCACTCTATTATAACAGTATACAATTCTTCTTCTTCTTTGGCTTAATTTTGGGGCAAAGAACAGCCCTGATTGCCTCGTCAAATACCGTCTTCAGACCTTTCTGTGTCAGGGCTGAACATTCAAGGTACTTGACGGAATTGATCTCCTTGGCCATGGCAAGACCCTGAGGGTATGTGATTGGAGCGAGTTTCTTCTCCTTCAGTTTCTCAACGGTTTCCTTGTCTTCTCGCAAATCCAGTTTTGTGCCCACCAATATGATTGGTGTATTTGGACAGTGGTGACTCACTTCCGGGAACCACTACAATGAGAAAGGGTATGCAATTTAAAATGATGCAGATATCTATGGATTTATTTTCAAAATGTTGAAAATAAAGTTCAATGGAGCAAAGGAATTCCCAAAACAAAGACAAAAAATTACAAACAGATTGATCAAGAACAATGGATTGATGACATGCAAGTAAAAACACATGAATACGATAAATGTTGGTAGTAAGACATGATATATGAAGGATACAGATGATGATGGATGATTCAGCAGCAAGAAGAACAATTTTCACCAGGATTTTAGTAACACTAGACTTTACAGTTGTACTGAAATATAATGACCATAATATAGTGTAACACATGACTTCTGTTCAAAGAAAATGAGTGACCCAGCAGATATGAATAATGGAAAAATCAAGACAGAAAAAACATGACCTACATGTATTTATTAGAATTAGTGATAAACAAGTAATCTGAAAGTCACTGCATACCATCAATGTAAGTATGGTGTGGATGAGAGCAATGTGTTGTGATGGGAAACTGGAGGTTGATCTCAGTCAGTACTAGATATGTTCATTATGTGCATAAACACTGTGACAGAGCACTTACTAGCTCAACCACCCCAGCAAGGACAACACAATTGCTAGCTCAAACACCACACCAAGGATAACATACTTGCTAGCAACAAACAACACACAGCACACTTGCTAGCTCAAACAACACACCAAGAAGCAGCACACTTGATAGTTCAAACAACATATTATCTTATGTTATGAACTACAAGCCATTTATCTTGAAATGATACTGTAAATAGTATGACAAAATCATGAAATGATATTGAGGAAAATTGATGTACAAGAAGAAAAAAAAAACAAGAGAAATCAGAAAACCCAGAATTCAAATGATAGAGCCAGTGATGAGTGTTACTAGTTTTAAAAGTTACTGCGAAAAATGAAAAAGAGAAAATTTTGAGTATGTAGAGTATGTAAGAAATGAAAATGATTTTGACTATTCTTTTCAAAAGATGGAAATAGAAAATTAAAAAAAATATAGGTGAACATTTACCTATTATTGGAACTGTCTTTTGAATCCTGGTGGTGAGGTTGCAGTCTGCATTTCGCGAAGCCATGTTTGTATTTGGTCGTAAAAGCACTTAACATTCTGATTTAACGCTTGAATTTGTGAAAAATTCATTAAAATAAGCTGGGATTTGTAACTGTGGTTATAATCTAGATCTACCCTCTAAATCCCATGTCACACAGCAACCATCAAGCTTTGCATAACATCATACAATATCTAAATCTAATGATTTTGTTGCTACTTAATTTCAAGCTATAACTGTGTCTCCAGTATACAAATTGGTTTTGATTTCGATTTGATTTCGAATAGAGTTTATGCCACACTCAACAATTTTTATATGGTTATAGTTACATGTATATGGTGGTGCCATGGAGAGAACCCTGTTGCAACGTACCCAGAAAGAGACCAATGGTCTTCTGCAACTAAACTGGCAGACATTCTCACAAAAATCAGCTTAGGTTCCAGTGGGGCTCAAACCTGCACTGACATGAGGTGAGAGACTTCATGGTTCAAAGTGCGATGCTCTAATCATTCGGCCATGGAGGCCCCTACA
The DNA here is from genome assembly GCA_030159075.1 of Atrina japonica. Taxonomy (NCBI): domain Eukaryota; kingdom Metazoa; phylum Mollusca; class Bivalvia; order Pterioida; family Pinnidae; genus Atrina; species Atrina japonica. The sequence goes on along the minus strand of BROG01000417.1, from coordinate 455,578 downwards.
ACTTGGTACCTAGGGCCATTATGAACAAAATAGTTTGTTTGATGTGATGGGGGGGGGGGGGGGGGGGGGGGGGGGGGGGGGGGGGGGGGGGGGGGGGGGGGGGGGGGGGGGGGGGGGGGGGGGGGGGGTGTCCTATTCAGTAGTTATAGAAGAAGGTTGGTTGGTAGAAAAAAAATTTCCAGTTCTCTTTTTAATTTTGAAGCACAAATTGGACAAGGTTTCAGACTTTTGATAAGGAAAAAAAAAAAACAAGTTGGCAAAACTGCCTACAAGAATCGTGGTGTTTCAGGCAGGTTGCTCTGGTCATATCAAACAAATCTCTTTTCCTTTCATTTTCAGTCTAGGGAATTTAACATGGACCAAAAAGTGGTTGTATTTTCTCTTTCACAATTTACTCTACAGAAATAATCAAGTTTCCTGTACCTTTTAAAAAAGCATTTATATACACAGTAAAAGCTCCTATAGCAGCCACCTCTATATAAGGATTACCTGGTTAAAAAAGGCCAGTTTTTTAAAAGTCCCTTGACAGCATACTTCAACCCTTGGGTGACCCCTATATACAGGGTTCACTGTATAAACACATTAGCTGACAAGACAAATTTAGTCTTAGATGTGACCTGACAGGTTCAAACTACATGTATACATCATATTTGAATGACCCTTCAACATGGTAAAGGGTATCACATATGGTTACATAAGGTGGAAATATAATAATTGCAATTTCAGTTATTTGTAGAAACATGGATTGTAACCATGCCAACAATGTTTCTGTCCATTATATTAGATGAGGTTTTGCTTTGGCATCTCATGCTGTTGAGTTCAGTGGCATTAATGAGTGACCAAACGATGCTTCTCTAGAATTTGGTTTTGGTTATACAGATCCAAGCAAATAGCTAAATATTCAATACTAAAAAGCCAATGATATGAGTGAATCTTGGTGCATCTAGTAAGAACAGGTTGTGAAGTATGGGAAAAGATGGTTTACAAAGAAAAGACATAGAGACTGAACAAGTGGACAAAGATGTATGCTTGTCATGCAATGATCTACAAACAAGACTAATGGCATAGGACATGATGCAAATATTGTCAAGAACATCGAAAGCAAAGCTAAATGAGAATGAGAAATGAAATGAACATCGTAAACATATATGTACAAGTACAGACCACAGGTCACATAATCACATTACATGTAGTACAGCATAATTAAGAAAACATCAGCATATCATTCATATTTTAAATGTCAGTATGCAATGTCATGTTACACCAGAAACAAAACAATGCAGAGTTAACTATCTGTTTTCTTATTTTATATTAATCACATTTAGTTATCACATTTCATTATATAATTTATAGTAATACAGAGATCTTTGATTTGCCTCATTCCTATAAGAAAACTTGTAAATTTCTATCTTATCATAATAAAATCAATAATTACTTGAACATGAAAAAAGAAGACATTGATTGTCATGAAGCATTATTAAGCATTTAAACTAGTAACTTCAACTTGTCAGATAATGGTAAATAACCAGAATTTGTTATATATATATATATATATATATATATATATATATATATATATATATATATATATATATATATATATATATATATATATATATATATATATATATATATATATATATATATATATATTTTCAAAATCAAATATTAGAGAATCTTTTTCAGTTCAGTAACTCCTTCCAAACACAATACTTACAATAATATTAATTATTAATTCATGATAATAATAATAATAATAATAATAATAATAATAACAACAACAATAAGTTTGTAAAATAAAGATAATGATTAATAATAATAATAATAATAATAATAATAAGTTGGAAACAAAAAAATTATACCCTGAAACCTTAAAGTTCTGATATAAAATTTCATGCATTTATTTTCTCTCTTTGAACTTTAAAATCATATGCTGAGTTGTTCCAGTGACATAATGATGTCACTACAAAGTAGCCAGAGACCTTAATTAACCAACATAGACCATATATGGACACAGGATAAATCTGGTAGACCCAGAGCAACTACGCAACAACAACTGCACAAGACTGGCATCAATGCTGATTGTTAGGTATGTGGTTACTGCATGCAACATGCAAAGAAATATTTTTCAATACTCAATTATTCCCATCTAATTGAATTGCATAAAATTCTGACATTCCTAAGATTGAACATCCAGACTTTATTAAAAGTGAGGAAAGCAAGCAAAGCAAAGTTTTTTGGGAAGTTTTGAACCACAAAATCATATATCTAAACCTGAGACATGAAAATTTGTGTTTATTTCAATAACTAAAACTAACTTTGCATTTGGATCCTTCAATAATATCCAGATTTAAAGAATGTAAAAGTATTTTTGCCATTAAAGCACATGCACCACATGGAATTTTGACAACTTGTTTGTGGTTTTTTTTGTGTGTTTTGTTCAGAGTTTTAGTGCATGTTTACCTTCTTCTATGTTCCCATCAAAATTCATGGTGATGAAAAAACTATAATCTGGATAATCACATGATCGAAAATATACAATGCTTCACTCATTTCATTAAAAAAAAAATAAAAAACCCACAAAACTTTCTTATGATTTAGATACAAAAACCAGATTCCCTAGTTTACAACTACCAAAAACTTATATGTATAGCCTGCAGACAAAACAGCAAAAGCAGAAATCATTCTTACCTTATAATAAAAAGAAAACAGAATACATGCCAGTTACATTTAAAAAAGCTGATGTACTTACCATAAAAAAAAACCTATGGTTAAAAATGAAATAGATAATACTCTTGCTAATCTTACCTTTGCTCGAACATTTTCAAAACTGGCAGGACTAATCAGGGAGAAGCAAATCAAGAAGACATCCTGAAAGTAAAATATTTTACGTCAAAATAATGGCATCGTAATTATGACTAATATAGAATACAGTGGAAGTCCACAAAATGAACCTTACTTGGACTGGTGATTTTGTTCAGTGAAACTGATACTTTTTTTTATTTTACTTTTAACTGTCTTTAATTTTTTTTTCCAAATTCACACTTCTTCCATTACTTGTGTTCCCATTTGTTTACCATTTGTTTAAAGATCTATATGGAGTTGGACTGATGTCTGATGAAAATACTATGTGACCTGGTTATTTGCAGTGTTCTCACACAAGCAAGGCTAGAATTTGAAAATTTGTTTAAAAACATTAAAACGTTTCTGTTTCAAAAAAAGTTGTCTGATGTTCAAGGATCTGCATTCAAATGTTGTTTTATATTTGAAAATAGAAGGGAAAATCTTAAATAATTCTAAAGATAATCAGTATCAGGAAGTAGTAAGTTTTTAGAAGGATTGGTTTTCAGAGGTTGCACTGTACATACATATTTTAAATCCAAAAGAGTGAGCACTTTCAATCCTTTTTCTAAGAAGGATTTCCTCAATATGCTTTCTAGGTGACATATAAACGTTAAGATATACATGTACATGTAGTAAACTTTTGCATCAAGAATATTTCAGTTAGATGTATTGTTGTAACATTCGCCGTGTTATAATGGACTTGAGTTTTGATTATCAATTGGTACTTCTTTAATTCTATTTAGATCCTGTCAAGAATTTAGTGAAGATGTCACCAGCTTAATGTACAGTGAGACAAGTATTGGCCTTTGCAATGGACTCACAGAAATGTAGTGAGGGTTCTTTTATTTGCTGTGACACAGGACCTTAATTCTAAGTCTCATCGAAAAGACACTTAGAACCTTCCAAGTTGAACATTTCACCACCAGAGGCCTTTTTCTATAGTTTCCAAAGGGCTGAAATTCGACACCATTGCCAATGCAAATTAGATCTGCTTTTTCCCAATTTGATGAAAAAAATTCCCAATTTGGTGTCAATGACCCCAATGAAAAGTAAATTAATGTAAGGGAAAATGCATTTAAGAGAGATTTCATTATATTTACATTTTCATGTGTGCAAGCAATTTTCCCCAATTTGATACAAATTCACATTAAAATTCCCAATTGTGTTGACAATGGCACTTTCCCAAAATTGACAGAAAAAAGCCTGCTGACCACAAGCAGTAGCATCTCTCTTACATTGTAGAAGTCACCATCATGTCATTTAGACATTGACTTCACATGTACATCATATCTTACATGTACTTAGAAGACCATTATTCACAATACTACACTTTATCCTTACTAAGCAAATGATAAAATCATCTTTTATCATCAAGCAACGATATTCATGCACATGTATGTGTGTCCCACCATGGGAAAAGGGGATACATGTATATTATTCTGAAATTTCTATCTTTTTTGTTTTATATTTTTCAAAGACTTCAAAGATACTTTAAAGGGGCATTAGCTGTCTTTATCTCCAATTTTTCTTCTTCCATTTTCACTACTTAGACTGATATTTTGTGAAAATTGCTTGAGAAGCCCAGGTTTGGTACTTTTTCACTTGCAACTGATTAACTCAACCTTATTTGTATATGAATACCACACTGGACCTGACCTTATTTTCACAATATACAGTACATTACCTGTTTATAAAGGCCTTTTTTTCAAGTCCCTTGACTGCATACTTCAACTAAATTGAACCTGTGTATAAGAGTCACCTGCACATAAAGGTCAGTATTTTCAGGTCCCTTGGGTGGCCCCTATATACAGGTTTCACTGTATACAGGAATATAAGATTTTTCATGCCTGTGTATAGCTCTTATTTGTTATTGTACATCAAGTACAAGGAGTGAAAGTAGAAAAAACTCAAAATAAATTATTTGGTTAACACAGCTATTGCCCATTTAACTATTTCTGTATCTGTATCTGGCCATGATTATTAAAAATAGTATAATAACTGCCATTTTAGTTCTTCACTTACTGTTTGCGGGTATGACAATGGTCGCAGTCTGTCATAATCTTCCTGTCCTGCGGTATCCCACAATCCTAAGTTGATCGGCTTGCCATCTACCATTACATTTGCAGAGTAATTGTCAAATCTGAAATCAACAATATGAACAGTAAAATTAATACAAAGAAACTAGAACTTGCGTATGATTACTATTCAACTGTCTGCAATTTGGAATTATCAATGAGTATCAAAAAGTTATAATATATGGTAATATTGTAGTATTGGAAATCTAAGGTTATTCATGTACAAAACGTATATGGTACATGGACATGGAGTTGATGAACACAGATTTCAATCACACTTATTTTTTTATGATACATATAGGCCTACATACAATTTTCTTACCACTTCCAAAGTACATTTTGTTTGTTTATTGTTGTTTAACATCCCACTCAAGAATATTTCACTCATATGGAGATGTCACCAAATGCCGGTGAAGGGCTTCAAATTTTGGCCTATGCTCGGCACTTACGGCCATTGAGCAGTGAGGGTTCTTTAATGTGCCGACACCTACTGTGCCACGGGACCTCGGTTTTTTAATCCAAAGTATAAATCAATACAATATTCATCACTTGAATTTGTCACTGCCAAAATTTGATAAGGCACAGATAAATTTCAGAATATCAGTCTCTACTAGTCAGATTATGGTCAATGTAGCTACATGTATACCAAAAAACTACAG